>JARKHS020014931.1:0-18477 GCA_030143305.2 Amblyomma americanum | reverse complement strand
ATTTCCTTCTTGAGTCACGTTATTTCTTTCCTAGTGATTTATGATCATTGGGTCTCCGGCATAATATCGTGTCCTCCCCCAATTTTTTTTTCTTTTTCCGAAAGCTTATCAGTCAGCTTCAGCTGTTTATGTGGTGTGTGTGTGGGGGGGGGGGGGGGGGGCTTATGGTTTTTATGGTTTATGAGGGCTTAACGTCCCATAGCGACTCAGGCTACGAGGGACGCCGTAGTGAAGGTCTCCGGAAATTTAGACTACCTGGGGTTCTTTAACGTGCACTGACATCGCACAGTACGCAGGCCTCTACAATTTCGCCTCCATCGAAATTCGACTGCCGCGGCCGGGATCGAACCCGCGTCTTGTGCGTGCGTACATGCGTGTGCGCGCGCGCGTGTGTGTGCGTGTGTGTGTGTGTGTGCTCTGGATTGCACCGATGTTGCATACAGTTGTACTTGCGTTTCTACCTTGGGCATGGCTGAAAGTTCAAAATTTTTCTTGAAATGAACGTAAACGTCGTACTGCACGTCGCCGGCGGTAGTTTGATCTCGATTTCCTTCTACGGTGCTGTGCAAACACAACACAAGCTGGTTGTTAGCGTGCCGTGAGGCTCACTGCTTTTGTGGACGAGAGAAGAGATACACAGTAGAAAAAGAAAGAGAGATACAGCTTGCAGAGGTCTCAAAAGAGAAAGAACCCATCGGAGGAAAAGCTAGGTCGATACTTCCGAGCCACCCTGTGCGTTCAGAGAAGTTCTCCCATGCACGTACTGCGTTTGCAGTGTGGACCATTTACTCGAGGCAACCGCTACAGCCTCGGACCAAATATAGCTTGACGTCTCATTTCAGGCGCGCTTGGGGACTTAACGTAATGAGAAGGTGCTTGAAATGCAGCCTTACAAAAAGAAGGATCGCTGAATACCTTGCACATCCCGGTTGCAGTGTAGGCCAATCCGCTGACAACCCGCAGCGACAAACGCACTTTTTCGCACTACTCTGGAGGCGGTCAGTGTGTGGGTCAGATGGAGACGTAGACGCAAGTGAAAGGAAGAAAAATCGAAAGCAAAGTAGATAAAGCGATGCTTCTCGAACATGTGTGGCGCACTATAGGTTTGAACAATATTTGAAATCATGAGACGACATTCTAATTGCGCTAGAAGAGAGTAGGCGGTGGTCGCCTAAGCAAGGACTGAATGGGAAGCCTCATTTTGTATGTTATCGCATACGTTTCGAGCACTTTCACACACGCACAAAAAATGTTCAAGTCAAGTATATATCTCCATGAATTTGTACCAAAGGAACCCATATGTGCCCGCAATTATTTCTTGGTTATGTGTTCACTTGATAGCGATGATTGAGAGGGACCACGCATAACACGACATAAAATGGGACATCAGAAGCCATTCATTGCAAATGCGATGCGAAATTCCAGTTCTAGGGATGAACTGAGCTTCCTCAGGCCCAAAAATTCCTGGTACACTTTTACGGGATGCACTGTGTGTGGGAGCGAGGGAGAGGGGCGCGAAACGGCGGATTGACAAGGTGAAATTATAATTACTCACGGACACTGTAGCACTTTTGGGTCACCCACGTCTAGCCTCTTGCATTACTTGGTGGATTCATAAATGTGCATGTGACATCTGGTGCTTGTGAAACTGCATTCACAGACCACTAGCGAGTCTGCTCGGTTGTTAGTGCCCCTGTCGTGACGAAGATACATCTCTGCATTGATGCGCTTTCAAAGTGTCGTCCTATGGGGGCTCTCCTTTTATGGCGCTTTGCGAACCTGTCAGCCCTTAGAGCCGGAATCGCGGCCTAAACGGTTTCTGGAGGGAAGGGTGTCTTTAAAATTGAAGTCAAGGCACGAGGGAAGAGGTGGTGAGCGTCAGGCGGTGAGTTGTTGCCTTGTTTCGACCTCATAGTTTCACCCGCTCGTATCCACTGTATACAATGCCGGAAGAGCTTTTAGAAGCCACGCCAAAGGTTGCGGGCTCTTGCTTTAACCGAATCTAACTTGGTCTGACCTGTGCGCCGACTCGTAGCTGGTGCGTACAGGGGCCCGATGGCGTAACAGCGTCGCCTTTCGGCCGGGTTCGCGTCAGCGCCCGCTTCCCTTGGCCTGATATTAGCGCAAGCTGACAAATGAGCGGGGCTGCGCCTAGCGGCGCCGCTAAACGACGCGCCGGATAATGCCGGGCGCTGCTGAAAGGCAGAGGCGAAATGACAACCCCCGTGCCCAAAGACGCCGGCGCGCAAATATCGAACGCCACCAACGAACGAAGCTTGCATGCGTCCTCCCGAAAAGAGGAGCAAAAAAAAGCACAAACAAAACAAGCTACCAGGGAGAAAAAAAAAGTGGCAAAAGTAAAAGAATAGGAGGCGGTGGAAGAATAAGCGGGCGCCGCATTTGGCGTGACCCATGGCCGGTCAGTAACTCGACGAGCGATCCGGACGGGGAGAGCGGGGGGACGGGTGGGGACGATGTCGTCATTGATCCCCCGGTGCTGCCATGCACGTCGTAATACCACTGGAAATGAGATCCATTCGCGTGCCCGCTCTGACGTCAAGAGCCGCGCGCCGACTGTGCCGCTGGCTGCCGGCCGAGCGCGCGGGCTTATTGTGCGTGCGTGCGGTAGAGCGTCGCCACCGCGCGCGCGTACGCGACGTGGTCGTTCGATTGCGTAGGCGCACACGCGGCTGCCAATACTGCATAGGGGCGCGCGCTGCCCAGCGGCTTTTCCTCCAATGGATGGGACGCAAGCAGAAAGGAAGGGGGAAAAAGGGGGCGCACGGGTCGACTCTATACGACACAGGTCGGCGGCGACCAAAAATGAAGAAGTGGGCGGTAAGCAGTGGTTTCAGGCATGCAGGGAAAGAACATGCAGGCACAGCAGCCAATGAAGTACGGTCGCAATCGATGTGAATGGATAGAGTCTTGCTGCGAAACGAAATGAGTCACACTGCTACAGGGAAGTCTGATCGCCGTCGAAACGGCTTCTGGTATTATAGCTAGAAGATGCGCAGTATATGGCTCGGGCTTGCGCTCCGGCGACTGAAATGAGGCGTCGTTAAGTTACCGAGAAAAACCACCGCCTGATCTCAGCTCTGCATTGCCGCCGTCGCTCCCCCAGTCAGTCTCCATCTTCTTGCAGCGCGTGAAACGAGTCGGCTACGGAAACGCTCATCGTTCTCGATACTTAAAACGGGAGCTGTATTGTGGTTCAGACCGAAATAGACGGCGCGATGGCGTCCACACTGAGTGGGCATTGGCCGCATCGATTGTTGTCCTGTCGCGCGCCGCCACGGTTTTATGCACGACTCGTTCGATCTATCACAAAACTGAGAGCATGGCAGAGCGTCTGCCATGTTTCTAGCGCTTTTATCAAGCGATCAACGCCCGCCGCCCGGCGCTGACGTCACGCGATCGAAACATAATAAAGGAGCGATAATAAAGGCGAGGGGTAATATGTCATCGCCACTGTACCGCGTACAGTCGTTAGAGCGTCCCTAGCGAACCGACGATCAAAAGTGAAGAAAGGGGAAAACGCACAGAAGACAGTGACATCGCGAAGAACACAAGTTTTCTTGGGCAGCGAGCATTTGTAGAGAGAAGTTTCATTTCCGTCACATTTGCGGACTTCATGCATGCGTCAAGCGCAGGGAAAGGAGACTTCTCCTTTGCTTCGGTGCAGACATTATGAATGCACCACCCCGCGGTCGAAGCCAGAATAATCACGAGACGGGTCCCCCGGAGGAAAGAAAATATAAACGCGGCGACCGAATTCAGTTTCTGGTTCCCCTGAGAGCGGTGCCAATTCCGGTGCGCGGCCTCCCGACTCGGCGGTTGCGTGCGCATACGTGGCTCTTGATGTTGCAGGCGGTTGTGTCGCGGGCGCTTATGTCTCAGACGCTTATGTAGCAGGTGCAATGTAGAGGGCCACGTGCTCGGTATCAAGGCCTTACTGGCGAGCTGGTAGATTTCGACGTGCCATAGCAGCATTTTTGTTTACAAGCTACGCCGCGGTAGGAGACTCCAGATTGTCTTAGACCACCTGGAGTTATTTGATTTGCTTCTAAATTGTGGTACGCAGTAATTCTTACGTTTTTTCTTCTCCGAAATGCGGCCGCCAGTGGTGGCTGGTAGGTGGTGGAGGGCAGCTGGTTTTCTCACTACCTCTCTGAATTCGATTTCTCCGTCACTTTTTCATTCCACTGCTGCGTGGGTTCCTTGTGGGTGGAGGCGTCGTGGAGGGCAGCGGCAGGTGGGTTGGTGACGCTTCTGGAGTGTATAGTTCGGTGGTGGGTGGTGAATGGCGCCTCTAGAAGGTGAATGTGAGTGGCGTGGGGAGGTGGGCTGGAGGTGTCGGTGGATGGGCGACATCCCCCGAGCTAGGGGTGTGTGATGGGAAGGTGACTGGTGGATGCAGCTTCTGGAGGGTGGAAGCCTCTGACCGCGGCTTCGCACAGAGTCTTCGCTCACCGAGACTTCACACATGTAACGCTAGCATTTTCGCCAAGTACTACCACCGTTTCTGCTCTCGCAGTAAAAAGGGACCGCATATCCAGCTGCCATCGCCATCGCATCGTCAGGCTCAAAGTAACATGGTTGTGTATCGGGCGCATCACAGGCTCAGCCAACAGCACCAGCAACGGAGAGAACAATGCAAGCGCCCCACTCGCGTCTGATCCTCAGTTCTCAGTTGGAACCGTCGCCACCGCACAGAGGTAGACGGCCAACCATTCATCGCAGAGCCTGTCGTACAGGCAGAAGCGATGTGCTTTCTGTCATGAAAAGCGCGCAACAGTGTAGGAGCCGTCTGAGTGCATGTGTCAGCCAGTCATATTACACGCAGCTAACGACGCTTCGCGATTGGTCGGCTGCTTGCCTATTGCGTCAGAGAAGTGCACTGACCAATCACGAACGCCATTCTCATTCGTACGGAGGAGCTTTGCGAATTGGGCGCCTGATTAGCTGGAACGCGAGATGTAGCTTCGACAGCGCTTCACGAGAGAGCTGGTTGGCTTTTTGCAAGGGAAGTACGCGTGCCGCACCAGCTGAAAAAAAAATACAAATACGCCCAGGCACAGAATACGCATAGCGCAGACCTTAAAACGATTCCATTTTGGATACTGGTTGCTCGAAAACGAAATCAAATCAGCCAGCCCTGTGTAGCCGGCCTGACGTGTCCCCTTGCCTTTGCTCTGCTCGCGCTGCGTGCACTTCGCCTGGGATGCTGCGTGGTTCTAAGTGAGACTGAGTACAGGCCCGGTGGGCGCTTGCGTCTGCCAGCACGACCCGGCGGCTCATGAGAATAAATGCAGGTAGCCGACGCCCACTTGCACGCCCTCCACATGCGATTCGACCCTGGCTGCTTTCGTGGTTTGTACAACGCCGAGGCCAACGAAGACTAATGACGGTACTGTGTGCACGTATCTTCCCGCGTGCGCTTAGACCGCTGAATACCCCCCCCCCCCCCCCCCTGCCCACCTTCTTGGCCGCTTTCTGTACTTACCGCTCGCTGTTCTTTACGATGCTTGTTCAAGTTTGTTGCCATCCAAGCTGCCGACCAGGACGCAATCTTCTCTTCATTTCATGCCGTATATATAGCTCTGCTATCAATTTGCTGATTGCAGCGATGGCGTAGAGGCAGAGCATCCGCCTCGCGCTGAAGACGATCGGGGTTCGAATCCTGGCACCGCGCAATTTTCTTCCGGGTTGGTGCTGTTGGTGGTGGTGGGAAAACCTTATTGGATGCACTGGGGCGGGCTTCAGAGGAGAGTGGAGGGCTTCACCGCTCACTTGCCTGGGTGGCAGTCCTCATTCCGGGACACCATTGGCGGTAGCAGCTGCCCGCGCTGCCCTCTGGGACTCCAGGTCCAAGCAGCCGGACAAGGTCGCCTCCCAGCCCTCTCTCGTTGGCTGATTTACTCTCTTTATTTGCGGATTTTTCTGGCAGGCCCATACCATATGATATGCGTCTTCCCACATCTCACAAAATTTACAGTACCCCGAAAAAGTTGGGCCTATGTGTTTTAGAATCGAAGGGTTTAGAAACGACCCCGTTTGCAGTCCTCTGAGGTTGAAAAAAAAAACTCCGCGTGTCGATGGAATTGCATACCAGGCCAGTGGTGCGACCTGATCTCGGTGACCAGAACCGACAGCACATTCTCTCACCAGAGCAGGATTTGGCTACCGTAGTGTAGTACTTGGCCACAACCTTCTTTGAGCAAACTAATTAAAACCCTCGGCCCTCAGTCCCCAGCGGCTGCGGAGCAACTGACCACGGCGGCGGTCAGACCTGTGACACAGCGGAGGATGCTAAGAATCTCTGGCTCCGGACAGGCAGCCGTTGAAATTTGAGCCTGGCAGCGTTTAACGCTAGAACATTACCCAATGAGGCTAGCCTAGCAGTGCTGTTCTAGAAACTAGCGGGCAGTAAATGGGATGTGATATAGGGCGTAGTGAGGTTAAGAGGGCAGATGAGGCGTATACAGTACTAAAGGGCGGGCACGTAATGTGCTATTGTGGATTAACGGATAGACGAGAACTAGGTGTGGGATTCCTCATCAATCAGGATATAGCTGGCAACATAGAGGAGCTTTATAGTACTAACGAGAGGGTGGCAGCTGTCGTAATTAGGTTTAATAGCAGGTACAAGCTGAAGGTGGTGCAGGCCTACGCGCCTACATCCAGCCGAGATGACCAGATCGTTGACAGCTTCTACGAAGACGTGAAATTGGCAATGAACAAAGCAAAATCACAGTACACTGTACTGATGCGCGACTTAGATGCGAAGGTAGGCAAGAAGCATGCCGGAGACCAGCCGGTAGGCGACTATGGCATAGGCTCCAGGAATAGCAGGGAGGAGTTATTAGTAGAGCTCGCATAGAGAAATAATTTACGGATCATGACTACCTTCTTCAGGAAATGAGAGAACAGGAAGTGTATGTAGAATAACGCCAATGGAGTGACTAAAAATGAAATAGATTGCATACTATGCGCTCACCCAGGCATTGTGCAGGATGTGGAGGCCCACGGAAAGCTGCGTTGCTGCGACCACAGAATGGTAAGGTCTCGAATTAGCTTAGACTTGATGAGTGAACGGAAGAAAAGAGAATCGAGCATTCTCTAAACAACGGAGGTAGCCTAAATGCGGCGAAGAGGAAACTAGTAATTGGTAAAAACCAGATGTATGCGTTAAGAGACAAAGAGGGCAATGTCATTAACGATATGGATAAGATAGTTAAAGTAGCCGAAGAGTTCTACACGAATCTATACAGTATCCAATGTAATTAGAACGTTAATGAGAGAGGAAGGAGCGCACAGCAATGGGACATCCCGCCAGTAACGATAGAGGAAGTGAAGAAAGCCTTAGGGCCAATGCAAAGAGAAAGCAGCTGGTGAGGATCAGGTAACAGCAGATCTGTTGAAGGACGGCGGGGAGATTGTGATGATGATGACTACGTATATTTATGGCGAAGGGCATTTGTGTCCAAAGAGCGTCATGGCACAATTTATTTTTCTTCTACTCAAAGTGGACCTATTTGCCAAGCATTTCAGCTTAAATAAGCCGAGCAGCAGACCAGGGGAAAGCTTTTACCCATTTATCACCGGTGGGTGCCCGGCGGCACTAGGGATCGAACCCCGCACCTCCTGCATGCGAGGAAGATGCTCAGACCACTAGGCCACCGCTGCGGTACATGGAGGGAGGGCACATTGCGCTAGAAAAACTAGCCACCTTGTATACGCAATGCCTTATGAGCTCGAGCGTACCAGAAGCTAGGAAGAACGCTGATGTTATTTTAATTCATAAGAAAGGAGACGTCAAGGACTTGAAAAATTGCAGACCGATCAGCTTGCCAACGTTGCCAACAAGGTAATTACTAATGTAATCGCTAATAGAGTCTGGACAACCTTAGACTTCAGTCAACCAAATTATCAGGCAGGCTTTCGTAAAGGATACTCGAGAATAGACCATATTCACATCAATCAGGAGATAGAGAAATGCTCAGAAAATAAGCAACCCCTGTATATAGCCTTCAATGATTACGAGAAAGCATTTGACTCAGTGGAAACCTCAGAAGCCATGCAGGCATTGCAGAGTGTAGAAGAGTCTGTATGTGAAAATATTGGAAGATATCTATAACGACTGTACAGCTACCAGAGTACTCCATAAAGTCAGCAATAAAATTCTAATAAGGAAGGGTGTCAGACAGGGAGACACGATCTCGCCAGTGCTATTCACAGCCTGTTCACAGGAGGTGTTCTGAGGCCCGGATTGGGAACAGTTGGGGATAAAAGTTAATGGAGGACACCTAAGTAATCTGCAATTCGCTGATGACATTGCCTTGCTATCTCATTCAGAAAATGAACTGAAAATCACGATCAATGAGTTAGACAGAGAGAGCAGAACAGTGGGTCTAAAAATGACATGCAGAAAACCAATGTAATGTTCAACAGTCTCGCACTGCATTAGCAGTTGGCAATTGGTGGCGAGGGGCCGGAAATGGTAAGGAAATGCGTCTACTTATGGCAGGTATTGGCCCCTGATCCGGATCATGAGAGCGAAATAACTAGAAGAATAAGAATGGGGTGGAGCACATTTGGCCGGTTCCCTCAGGGCATGAATGGCAGTTTACCAATATCTCTCAAGAGGAAAGTATATTACATATGTATCTTACCGCTACTCATCTATGGTGCAGAAACGTCGAGGATAACGAAAAAGACAACGCAGCGAATCCCTGGAGAAGAAAATAACAGGTGTAACGTTAAGAGACGGGAAGAGGGCCGAGTGGGTCAGAGAACAAACGCGGGTTAATGACATCCTAGTCGAAATCAAGAGGAAGAAATTGGTTTGGGCAGGGCGTGCAATGCGAAGGAAAGATAACCGCTGGTCCTTAAGGGTAACGGAGTGGATTCCAAGAGAAGGTAAGCATAGCAGGGACCGGCAGAAAGTTAGGTGGGCGGATGAGGTTAATAAGTTTCCGGGATACGGTGGCTGCAGCTGGCAAAGGACAGGGTTAATTAGAGAGACATGGGAGAGGCGTTTGCCCTGCAGTGGGTGTAGTCATGCTGCTGCTGCTGATGATGATGTATATTACACCCCATTTCGGGAAATGTCTGCGACTCTCAATTTAATTAAAAACAATCGGCAGCCAAAATCACTTGCAGTACTTCAATTTCACCAACAACAATGCGCTACCCATATATGATCTATTCGTCTGCAACAAATGATCGGCGCGATGGAAAAACAGCTCACAAAGAAACAGTATAGTCGCCCGTTACGTTGCCTGTGTCTCCGTGGGTCGTTTGTTTTGCAGTGAATGAATACCAAGGCGAGACAAATCGTAGACACTGCTTTTGCTCGAGGATCTGCCAGGGTTATTCCTGTCGTACCCTTCAGCAAAGCATGTACATGCTTTCCAAAAGGAAATGCGTTGTGCATCGCTTCCTTCGTGTGGTCCGTATAACACTCCATTGCAGAAGGCGTCATTACTTCAGCTTATTTACATCAGAATAAGTTGTAATTGCACGCCACACTTTCTCATCTCTAACCTTTCTTCAATAAACAATCGCTTTTCTGGCACCGGTACAGTGCAGCTCCAACATCCAGGCGCACCTTGCGATGCACCTTGTTCGCCACGCTTAGTAAAAATGTTTAATATTTTACACACACACACACACACACACACACACACACACACACACACACACACACACACACACACACACACACACACACACACACACACACACACACACACACACACACACACACACACACACACACACACACACACACACACACACACACACACACACACACACACACACACACACACACACACACACACACACACACACACACACACACACACACACACACACCCACACGCACACACACGCACACACCACACACCACACACCACACACACACACACACACACACACACACACACACACACACACACACACACACACACACACACACACACACACACACACACACACACACACACACACACACACACACACACACACACACACACACTGTAGCATTATAATTATTAACAGGGCCAGTAGCCGCCACCCAGGCCTCCACCCATTTTCATTTTCAAATTTCTTTTTCGTCAGAAATTTTAGATAAGTTTCTCATTTAATTGTGTTTGTCGTCGTCAGTTTGGATAACCCTTACCACTGTATCATTAATGATCCGGCGCGTTTATGAAGTCGTTCTTCTGCTGATCCTAAGGTGGCGGGATCAGATCCCAGCCGCGGTGGCAAGAAACGCAAAGCACGTGTCCTGTGCGATCTCACTGGAGGTTAAAGAACCTCAGGTGATCGAAATTAATCAGGAGTCCTCCACTACAGCAGCGTCCCTCATATTCCACGTGCAGCATCTGGTCGTTAAATGCCGCTTACCATGCATTCTTTAATGACGTTTTGTTTTTAAGAACTTCAACCACTACCCAACTGGATTGATTCTAAGACGTTATCGCGCTCACAGTAGGAAATAAATTTATTCGCTTAATGATATTGGCTGGAACGCTCGTAAATGACGTGTACCATATGGGCTTATCTGGTGCTAGAGTCCCATGACCCAAAACTTACCATCGCTGATTATTAATCTCTCATTCAAAGAAAGAAAAATTGTGCTTTTTTGCTGTTGTAGAATTAGACCTGCGCCATGTAATCCATTCCTTCCCGCCAAGGAAAAAAGAATAGAAATGGTGTTATCACGTTGCGCTTTTTAAATTTTAGTCAAGGAAGCACAAGCAAGTGTCAAGGAAATAATGGGAGGAAAAAGCCATGGCAATCAGTGAAACCATAAAATATTTTTCAAGTATTGTTCTTGCACTCTTCTCTTATATAATGCTAACACTCATTCCACATAGAATTTTATTTGTTTATTTTAATAGGCACAAGACACTACTACCTCACATTTCTGTCAAAAATTAACTATGGTGGCTTTACATCCGCTATAAATATTTGCCTGGCTTTAGTTGTTGGTGTAGTTTAAATTGAAATTACTCAGTGCCACTGAATAAAAACAATTTTTCAGAACATTCTCGAATTTGCTAGAGATCCACGAATTTAGAATTACGTCCTCGTTATAGAAAATGCAAGAAACTAATTACGCTACCGTTTTTTATGCATTGTTACTTTCAAATTTTGAGCTTAGTAAATTAGGTTTTAAAAGAGAAAGAATTCTTGGGTTCACAAACATACCTCCTCGGTTTGCTCCACCGTAATCTGGCTGCACTGCACAACACGCGTGTGTAGCAGCTGAGTTTCCGGTGCACTCGGGCTGGAAGCCAAAAGATCTTGTGCTATATTTCTGCCTTAGGCTTTGTTGTTGTAGGGGGAATTTATTTAAAAAGTTAATTTAATGAATTAACTCTGTTCTCAACATTTTGTTTTGGGTGACTCAGGCTGTAAAGTGGGGCGAAACAGCATCAAAGTCTAGTGTGTTTGGGTGCGATGTGATCGCAGTGTTGTAGTTTCAGTTTTTTCATTGAAATTATACATACCTACAGGGTGTTCCAGCCAACTTTAGCGAGGGTTTAAAAATATTCCGAGGTACTCCAAGGCGACGCGACCAAATGCATGCCGATGGCTATTTTATGGAACAAGTCACACTATTGTTTAAATTCTGCTCAATTGCGTAATTAGTCGAGACTAACTAACCAATTTCGCAAGCAACGAGGTTAGGCAAAAAACACAATCAGAAAGTTGTAGAACTGTCCGTGAAACGTCCTATTGAACCGTTTCTAACTTTCCATTTATTACGTATTCGTTGTTGCCACTCGCTGCAGATGCCCACGAAATACAAAAAAAAAATACCACGTGACATGCCTGCTTGAGCGCCGCGATTGCAGTGCTCTCAAACGTTCCGCGTACACACGAACAGATCATTTAGCCCGGTGTGCTGCCGCTTAAAAGGTGACATGGCTCTGTCGCACGCGCTGGCTGTGCGATTTACACCAGTGGTCTGCTTCCCTCGCGGTGGTTTGATAGCGATATGCAGACGCAACCCTTATCGCTTGCGCTGAAAGGTGGGACTTCACTAGATTATAAAGAGGAGGATTATACCCCGGAGGCAATGTTTAGGACATATCCTCGTTTAGTAAGCTGTAACAAGCATAATGTTCACTTTATGCCTGTTTTCGGATCGAAGAATCGGCGGGAACTCTGGGCGATAAAGCGGAATTCAAAAATATATATATATATATATATATATATATATATATATATATATATATATATATATATATATATATATATATATATCTTGGAGAAAAATTTTAATTCTTCATCGCCCGGTGTAACCGCGTAGTGCGCAACTCATATTCAACACGACTTGGTGCTGAGCCCGTGTACACAAGAACGCTGAGTGTTCAGCCACAGAATAGTTGTGTTTTGCAGTGAAGCCACCATGTAGTGAATTTCCCAGCAGTGTATATATTTTTTAGCTCTGTACTGAATTTAATGCAACTTGAATTTAAATAAACGATTTGCATTCATTGAATTTACTCTCGTATTTTTATCAGGAGAGCCAGAATGTTTAATTTGGGGATCAGTGGTCCATTTTCATTATTTGTTAAGTCGGTTTCTCTACGCTGCACTTTACCCCAAATAGTGGCTTTACTGGCCATCAGTAGAACGAGGATATGGTACTGAACACGCATGTCATGGTGCACCTTGTGTTGCCATGGGAAACACGTTGCTATATTCCGCCTCATGAAACGCGCTGACTGTGGCTATATATCGGGTTTTAAACTCATTCTGTTCCGCCATTGGTCTTGCATGCGACATTGAGATGAAGCCGGCTTAGCTGTCATGAGACAAGTAAACTGTGTTTCATGAGAATCAGCGGTGTTCTCTTTTGGGATGGACGGCGATTGACACTGGATGACCTATAGGTGGTAACGGTAGTGAATAAGCTGTTATGAAGGTCAAGTGCACACTCCCTGCACAAAACTTTCATTTGTCACTTTCGATGTTAGGCTTTGTGCTTTATACGTCTTCCCTCCCCCTCCCACTCCCTCACCACCTTTCTTCTTGTGTGTGTGTGTGTGGGGGGGGGGGGAGGGATTGGGGTTGTGTTGCGTCCACAAGCAGCGCTAGATTAAGTGCTGCACTAGCCCATCTTGCCAGCCACCTTGCTGGTGTACATTTCAGGGCTGTCTGTATACAAAACCAGGAGCTCCGTTGTTATCACTGCCATGATCTTGCCAGAGTCGCTCTGGCTGAAGAGGCACGCGTGCCTCGCCTCTGACCTTAGAATGTGATCCCATTCTCTTCCTCGCTCCTGCATCTGCGACGCGCTTGGACGCTTCTTATTATTCACGCGCAAAAGAGTTGCATAGGTAATACAAACTCGCGCAGGCTAGAGGCAGGGTGTACAAGAAGACGGGGGTCGCGCTGTATATTTTACGACGTCTGATTGCCTTCCTCTGAGAGCACGGAGCAAAATTGGCCGAATTGGGTGTCCGCCACAAAACGCGGCTGAGGAAGTGTCAGAGCCGACGCTGATGACGATGTCGCCCGAGAAGAAGAGTGCGTTCGCGAGCTCAGGGAGCGTCTCGCGCCTGCGCGCACGGAGCGGACGTGTGCCGCTGGCTTGTCCCTGTCCCCGATGGGGTCGAGTGTATCCGGACTTCAGCGTCACAAGCTCCATGGAAGGCTTGTGTGCACGAAGTTTCGGCCGCGTGCGTCGCACTTCTGAAAGAAAACCAAACCTTACGATCTGCTTTTAGCACAATGGAGAAGAGAATGTATCCCGTAAGCGCGATGTTGGCGACGTACCACATAAACTGTCGCTGGGAAAGGTCATTCTAAATTGTTAGCTCTAAAACGAGCAGAAAAATGTCTTTCACTCAGGGGAACGTGCCAGAAAATATATTAAAAAAAAGTAAAATAACCTTGCGTTGGCGCACAAGCTACGCATACTGCCGACCACAAATTTCTGTCCCGTAGTGTCGCGCAAACGAGCAAGCATGCGCTCCCAAGGACCAAGTACACAAGCGCAGAACCTTATGCAGACTCAGCCTCTCTCCCTGTGGGAAGAATATCTACGCACGCTCGTACCATCGCACGCGCACTGCACCCCAACGAAAGATGAGGCGCGGCGTTGAACGGCAGTCGTGGCACACGCGTGTGTTGTCCCATAGCCACCGACATCTATTTCTTCCGGACGCATGCTGGTCCCGCCAAAGGCGTTTAAAATGAAAGCAAAAGGAAACGAATAGAGAGAACGTGGGGGAGAAACAGTAGAAGCAAGGACGACAGAAACGAACGTTCCATGCGGCGCCGAAACCTTCCCGTCGGCGTGGGCTACAAGACACTCGAGTCGGGCGCCCCGCTCGAGGAGCGCAAATCGCGACACTTCCGCTCCGCTGAGCGCGGACGTGCGGCGCCGCCGTCTTTGTCCCGCACGTCTGCATAAACATGAGACGGGGGATTCCGCGCCGGCAAGCGCTCGCCCAGTGCTCCGCATGCAGATGGCGCTGGGACGCTCATGAAATCTGACATCGCAGTCTGTTTCTTTCCCGAGAGCGCCGGCGCCATGGCGAGCGCGGCAAAATACCACACGCAAGTGCCCCGCGGCCGTTGCTACAGTGCGCGGATTTATACATCTATATATATGTATGAACGTATGTGAGCGTATGCGCGCGTGCGCGCGTTCAGCGGAAGAAATGCCTACGTGTCAGCGTTTTGCGCGCGTTTGCGGAACCGTCGCCTGTAAACACTGGAGAGCCTGCCTCGAGTTCTTTCCTGGACGGCGGAATCTTGGAGTACCGACGAGGCTAGAAGCGTGGTACCAAACTTACGACGTCGCTCATGCCGGCCGGAACATTTTTTTTTTTGCGCCCGGAACTTTTTCCAGCTATTTCAATCTATGTCACTGTGCCGGCCACGCAGACCTCGCTCCTGATTGCGGCTGCGCTGTTTGTAGTTGACGTCGTGCGGCGCACCTTGTTGCTGAATTCTTTACAGACTTTGTCGCAGCTCTGCAAACGCTTGCTTCTCTTATGCGACGCTCTGGTGGCGGAGATGGAACAGCTCTCTTGTGCTGAGTGAGCGTTGTATGCACAAAATCGCTTTAGACCCCAGTGCCCTCAACTAAAGAATGTTGTGTGATAAAATCGCTCACATCGTTTCTTTTTTTATTTTTGCTTCAGACATTAAATGTCTTGCCTATGGCGATACTGTCCCACCAGTGTGGATGAATTGCCTATCATCTATTCGAGTCTTATGGGAAGCGAGATGTGCCAGTGCAGGGGGCATCACGTGACCACTACACCAGTGGTCATGTGATTAAACGCCTAAACAGCTATCGCTGAATGTCACGTTACATAGTCGTAACCGTCCTGTGAGTTTTTTTCTCAACATGGCTTTGTTATTGCTGAAATCTAGCAATTTGTTTCCTTTGGAAAGATAATCAATCAACCATTAACCTAGAATGCTTTATTTGGTGTTTTATTGCACCTGAAATTAAGTACGCGCAGGCATCGTATACTTTCTAGGCTATGGAAAACACCCCTCTCCCTACCCCTTCCTGCTTCATTCAGTGACAGCTCTCTTGAGGCATTGTCCACAAACATTCCACGTGGAATATAAGTTAGCGTTGTGGACTGGCCCCTCCTAAACTCGTCCTTGGTGCCTTTTCTTGGCAAGCTTGAAACATCACTGACGTCAATCTCACAAGATCATAATAATCACATTGTCATCATTGGCAGGTTTAATACTGGTTTGACGTCGTACATTTAATGTGGTTAACACACTGATCCAAGACTCGTTTAGCTTAACTATTTGATAACAAAACCAACCACATAACTACCAGCATTAGCACTCTGGTAGATCACGTTTTGTACAGTATCACTGCTCTCTGACAGCTTTTTTACTGGTCATGAAACTTCCCGTAAGTTTCATATAGGGAAGAAACAGTCATGAGGCGCCAGCATTGATCGGCGGGCAGCAAACCGCTGGCCTGCTGGTTAGGTTGCTGTGATAGGTGGTCATAGATAATATAATTAGTCATAGATAAAATAATTACATGTAATTTATTCAGCTTAATTTAAATTGAGTACCACAGTGTGGTAGCATTAGCAGCTGTTGATGCCGTTACCGGAAGTGGTGCCACTTATGGCGCGGTGACTCCATTTCCCGCCAGCCAATCAGAGAATTCAGCTTCTGGCGACACCTTTTCTTCCCGATAGGCTTTTAATGCTATCCCAGTAAAAACGCTAATTTAGACACAAGCTCTACGTCTTCGTGATGTGTTGCGCGTGTTTTACAGGACAGCTAAGAAGTTGGTGTTCGCCGAGCCACGCCCAGCGCCATGTGTTTTTGAAGCGTGTCGAAACGTTTTCTTACAGTTCGAAGGCTGTGCCCATAGAGTTACGCAGAAGTCTGACGGCGATTAGGATAGCATCCAGAGACTCTGGTAATATTAATGTCGACGTGTATGAAGGCGTTTTCTCTGACCCAATAGCTTCTAAAGTCTTTTCTTTTTTATTGCTACTGCCAACCAGTCGTCTGGAAGCATAACGTCAAAATGCATTAAAGAGTGTAGGAAATAGTGTTATGTATTAGTATGCGGGATCGATGGAAGCAGGAGATCTCTGGGCTACGTGCCATGGCGGCATAAAAACCGAATACATAAGTTTAATTCTGCGGCTCAGGATGTAATGGCACGATGCTCTAGAAAAACTAACGGAAAGATATTCAGTAAATCAGTTTGTTCGTGAGAGGCAGTTTGTGCATTAAAAATAACGGCCACTGGCGTTATAAACGCAAACACAATAAAACAAATGCGTAGTACTCAACCCCGTTAGCGTCATAGGAATATCACGGTTTTCTTGATTAGCAAAAGACCGCATGGAAGACTATCACTCCTCTTCCAATTTAGCGAGCTGAGGGGAATCGCTAAACAATTAAGATGTCGTGAATAATGCGGTTATCTTTCGTTATGAATTGCTTGACAGGGTTCTGAAGTCCATACTCGACACTTTCGATTGAGTATACTTCATTCATATCAAACCGGTCTTAGTTTAGGTACCACATTCAATCCCCAGTTTGTGGTAATTACCGTCATGAATGAATGAAATAGTGTTATGAACTGTATCACGAAGGGTGACGTTGCCTTTCTATATTAAGTATCCCTACGGTGAAGCAATGCCGGCAGCAATCCCAAGGTTGGTCCTGCGTGCAACCAGCAACAACTTCAACCTTTGCCTCAACCTTCGGACTGGCGGTTAGTACTTCGTCATAAAATCAGACTTCAGGACAAGATAAAATCACAGTTAACGATAATATGGGTATATTGGCTCTATCTTTTCGTTTACCTTTTTATTAAAGTGTTCAGTGCACCCGAATGAACTTAGGTATAACAAAAGTGGTGCCATCAAACAGAGCCATGTAGGTAAACATCGAATTAAGCCTTAAGTGCAACAGTACTAGTTACACTTTTCGAAAAAAATGCTTTGTATACCCGCCAGAAAACTTATGACTGAGCCCTAGTTAGACAGTAATGATCGACAACGTCCGATATCCTAGAATTAACAGAGATCCTCATTTACATTTGGCACCATTATTCGTTCAGTCTTACTGAACGAGCTCTATAAGTGCGGCTTTAGGAGAGAAATATTTGAGTTATTCACTTTCTTTCCGATCTCAAGCACTGCGCTGTAACTGATAATCTAATTTATCATCCACGGATAGTGGTTACCGGCGTAACTGAACGCTCATATTCCCGAGAGGTAATCGTGCGTGTTGATTACGCAGCGGTAATCTTCGTTCGGGGACACATTTGGGGATACAAGGGATAAAACGAGGATCTCTCCAGACTATCAGCGGAAGTAATTACGCAGTCGCCCAACTAAAAACTGTTTCGTACTAGAATTGGATTGCGAAAGCGGTATGTGCTAGATATTTGGTGTTTAACATCATCCAGAAGCAACACATGGACTGTGACGGACTGCGCAGTGAAGAGCGCCGGGATTAGTTTCGACCACCTGGGGCTATTTAACATACGCTAACGTCGCATAGCTCACGGGCGTTTTTGCATTTCGTCTCCATCGAAATACGGCCCTGCGGCCGCGACTCGACCCCGCGACCTTGGGGTCAGAATGCCAGAGCTGTTGAGGCGTCGCGCATCGGTGGATTGCGAAAGCAATCCAATTATGCTCTTCTGGACGTAGCGAAATAATGTGGCGTAATGAAAGCAATCATTACGCGTTGAAGATATGCCGACTTAAAGAAACCCGCTCTTTAATAGCCTTCGTTTATTACCGTTCAGTTCTGTCTACACATTAAAGGATGATCACGTAATTTAATTTTTTATAACTAAACAGCATTCACCCATACACTATTATTATAACGCTTAAAAAGGTGTAATGAACAGACCTGAAAACAATTTTAACTCATCCGTCCAGGGCGTTCATAATTATACTTGCAGGATTTTGACCCCTCACCATA
>JARKHS020014930.1:0-20856 GCA_030143305.2 Amblyomma americanum | reverse complement strand
AGGTTAAGAGGGCAGATGAGGCGTATGCAGTACTAAAGGGCGGGCATGTACTGTGCTATTGTGGATTAACGGATAGACGAGAATTAGGTGTGGGATTCCTCATCAATCAGGATATAGCTGGCAACATAGAGGAGTTCTATAGTACTAACGAGAGGGTGGCAGCTGTCGTAATTAGGTTTAATAGCAGGTGCAAGCTGAAGGTGGTGCAGGCCTACGCGCCTACATCCAGCCGAGATGACCAGATCGCTGAGAGCTTCTACGAAGACGTGAAATTGGCAATGAACAAAGCAAAATCACAGTACACTGTACTGATGCGCGACTTCAATGCGAAGGTAGGCAAGAAGCAGGCCGGAGACCAGCCGGTAGGCGACTATGGCATAGGCTCCAGGAATAGCAGGGAGGAGTTATTAGTAGAGCTCGCATAGAGAAATAATTTACGGATCATGACTACCTTCTTCAGGAAATGAGAGAACAGGAAGTGTATGTAGAATAACGCCAATGGAGTGACTAAAAATGAAATAGATTGCATACTATGCGCTCACCCAGGCATTGTGCAGGATGTGGAGGCCCACGGAAAGCTGCGTTGCTGCGACCACAGAATGGTAAGGTCTCGAATTAGCTTAGACTTGATGAGTGAACGGAAGAAAAGAGAATCGAGCATTCTCTAAACAACGGAGGTAGCCTAAATGCGGCGAAGAGGAAACAAGTAATTGGTAAAAACCAGATGTATGCGTTCAGAGACAAAGAGGGCAATGTCATTAACGATATGGATAAGATAGTTAAAGTAGCCGAAGAGTTCTACACGAATCTATACAATATCCAATGTAATTAGAACGTTAATGAGAGAGGAAGGAGCGCACAGCAATGGGACATCCCGCCAGTAACGATAGAGGAAGTGAAGAAAGCCTTAGGGCCAATGCAAAGAGAAAGCAGCTGGTGAGGATCAGGTAACAGCAGATCTGTTGAAGGACGGCGGGGAGATTGTGATGATGATGACTACGTATATTTATGGCGAAGGGCATTTGTGTCCAAAGAGCGTCATGGCACAATTTATTTTTCTTCTACTCAAAGTGGACCTATTTGCCAAGCATTTCAGCTTAAATAAGCCGAGCAGCAGACCAGGGGAAAGCTTTTACCCATTTATCACCGGTGGGTGCCCGGCGGCACTAGGGATCGAACCCCGCACCTCCTGCATGCGAGGAAGATGCTCAGACCACTAGGCCACCGCTGCGGTACATGGAGGGAGGGCACATTGCGCTAGAAAAACTAGCCACCTTGTATACGCAATGCCTTATGAGCTCGAGCGTACCAGAAGCTAGGAAGAACGCTGATGTTATTTTAATTCATAAGAAAGGAAACGTCAAGGACTTGAAAAATTGCAGACCGATCAGCTTGCCGACGTTGCCAACAAGGTAATTACTAATGTAATCGCTAATAGAGTCTGGACAACCTTAGACTTCAGTCAACCAAATTATCAGGCAGGCTTTCGTAAAGGATACTCGAGAATAGACCATATTCACATCAATCAGGAGATAGAGAAATGCTCAGAAAATAAGCAACCCCAGTATATAGCCTTCAATGATTACGAGAAAGCATTTGACTCAGTGGAAACCTCAGAAGCCATGCAGGCATTGCAGAGTGTAGAAGAGTCTGTTGTGAAAATATTGGAAGATATCTATAACGACTGTACAGCTACCAGAGTACTCCATAAAGTCAGCAATAAAATTCTAATAAGGAAGGGTGTCAGACAGGGAGACACGATCTCGCCAGTGCTATTCACAGCCTGTTCACAGGAGCTGTTCTGAGGCCCGGATTGGGAACAGTTGGGGATAAAAGTTAATGGAGGACACCTAAGTAATCTGCAATTCGCTGATGACATTGCCTTGCTATCTCATTCAGAAAATGAACTGAAAATCACGATCAATGAGTTAGACAGAGAGAGCAGAACAGTGGGTCTAAAAATGACATGCAGAAAACCAATGTAATGTTCAACAGTCTCGCACTGCATTAGCAGTTGGCAATTGGTGGCGAGGGGCCGGAAATGGTAAGGAAATGCGTCTACTTATGGCAGGTATTGGCCCCTGATCCGGATCATGAGAGCGAAATAACTAGAAGAATAAGAATGGGGTGGAGCACATTTGGCCGGTTCCCTCAGGGCATGAATGGCAGTTTACCAATATCTCTCAAGAGGAAAGTATATTACATATGTATCTTACCGCTACTCATCTATGGTGCAGAAACGTCGAGGATAACGAAAAAGACAACGCAGCGAATCCCTGGAGAAGAAAATAACAGGTGTAACGTTAAGAGACGGGAAGAGGGCCGAGTGGGTCAGAGAACAAACGCGGGTTAATGACATCCTAGTCGAAATCAAGAGGAAGAAATTGGTTTGGGCAGGGCGTGCAATGCGAAGGAAAGATAACCGCTGGTCCTTAAGGGTAACGGAGTGGATTCCAAGAGAAGGTAAGCATAGCAGGGACCGGCAGAAAGTTAGGTGGGCGGATGAGGTTAATAAGTTTCCGGGATACGGTGGCTGCAGCTAGCAAAGGACAGGGTTAATTAGAGAGACATGGGAGAGGCGTTTGCCCTGCAGTGGGTGTAGTCATGCTGCTGCTGCTGATGATGATGTATATTACACCCCATTTCGGGAAATGTCTGCGACTCTCAATTTAATTAAAAACAATCGGCAGCCAAAATCACTTGCAGTACTTCAATTTCACCAACAACAATGCGCTACCCATATATGATCTATTCGTCTGCAACAAATGATCGGCGCGATGGAAAAACAGCTCACAAAGAAACAGTATAGTCGCCCGTTACGTTGCCTGTGTCTCCGTGGGTCGTTTGTTTTGCAGTGAATGAATACCAAGGCAAGACAAATCGTAGACACTGCTTTTGCTCGAGGATCTGCCAGGGTTATTCCTGTCGTACCCTTCAGCAAAGCATGTACATGCTTTCCAAAAGGAAATGCGTTGTGCATCGCTTCCTTCGTGTGGTCCGTATAACACTCCATTGCAGAAGGCGTCATTACTTCAGCTTATTTACATCAGAATAAGTTGTAATTGCACGCCACACTTTCTCATCTCTAACCTTTCTTCAGTAAACAATCGCTTTTCTGGCACCGGTACAGTGCAGCTCCAACATCCAGGCGCACCTTGCGATGCACCTTGTTCGCCACGCTTAGTAAAAATGTTTAATATTTTACACACACACACACACACACACACACACACACACACACACACACACACACACACACACACACACACACACACACACACACACACACACACACACACACACACACACACACACACACACACACACACACACACACACACACACACACACACACACACACACACACACACACACACACACACACACACACACACACACACACACACACACACACACACACACACACACACACGCACACACACGCACACACGCACACACGCACACACGCACACACACACACACACACACACACACACACACACACACACACACACACACACACACACACACACACACACACACACACACACACACACACACACACACACACACACACACACACACACACACACTGTAGCATTATAATTATTAACAGGGCCAGTAGCCGCCACCCAGGCCTCCACCCATTTTCATTTTCAAATTTCTTTTTCGTCAGAAATTTTAGATAAGTTTCTCATTTAATTGTGTTTGTCGTCGTCAGTTTGGATAACCCTTACCACTGTATCATTAATGATCCGGCGCGTTTATGAAGTCGTTCTTCTGCTGATCCTAAGGTGGCGGGATCAGATCCCAGCCGCGGTGGCAAGAAACGCAAAGCACGTGTCCTGTGCGATCTCACTGGAGGTTAAAGAACCTCAGGTGATCGAAATTAATCAGGAGTCCTCCACTACAGCAGCGTCCCTCATATTCCACGTGCAGCATCTGGTCGTTAAATGCCGCTTACCATGCATTCTTTAATGACGTTTTGTTTTTAAGAACTTCAACCACTACCCAACTGGATTGATTCTAAGACGTTATCGCGCTCACAGTAGGAAATAAATTTATTCGCTTAATGATATTGGCTGGAACGCTCGTAAATGACGTGTACCATATGGGCTTATCTGGTGCTAGAGTCCCATGACCCAAAACTTACCATCGCTGATTATTAATCTCTCATTCAAAGAAAGAAAAATTGTGCTTTTTTGCTGTTGTAGAATTAGACCTGCGCCATGTAATCCATTCCTTCCCGCCAAGGAAAAAAGAATAGAAATGGTGGTATCACGTTGCGCTTTTTAAATTTTAGTCAAGGAAGCACAAGCAAGTGTCAAGGAAATAATGGGAGGAAAAAGCCATGGCAATCAGTGAAACCATAAAATATTTTTCAAGTATTGTTCTTGCACTCTTCTCTTATATAATGCTAACACTCATTCCACATAGAATTTTATTTGTTTATTTTAATAGGCACAAGACACTACTACCTCACATTTCTGTCAAAAATTAACTATGGTGGCTTTACATCCGCTATAAATATTTGCCTGGCTTTAGTTGTTGGTGTAGTTTAAATTGAAATTACTCAGTGCCACTGAATAAAAACAATTTTTCAGAACATTCGCGAATTTGCTAGAGATCCACGAATTTAGAATTACGTCCTCGTTATAGAAAATGCAAGAAACTAATTACGCTACCGTTTTTTATGCATTGTTACTTTCAAATTTTGAGCTTAGTAAATTAGGTTTTAAAAGAGAAAGAATTCTTGGGTTCACAAACATACCTCCTCGGTTTGCTCCACCGTAATCTGGCTGCACTGCACAACACGCGTGTGTAGCAGCTGAGTTTCCGGTGCACTCGGGCTGGAAGCCAAAAGATCTTGTGCTATATTTCTGCCTTAGGCTTTGTTGTTGTAGGGGGAATTTATTTAAAAAGTTAATTTAATGAATTAACTCTGTTCTCAACATTTTGTTTTGGGTGACTCAGGCTGTAAAGTGGGGCGAAACAGCATCAAAGTCTAGTGTGTTTGGGTGCGATGTGATCGCAGTGTTGTAGTTTCAGTTTTTTCATTGAAATTATACATACCTACAGGGTGTTCCAGCCAACTTTAGCGAGGGTTTAAAAATATTCCGAGGTACTCCAAGGCGACGCAACCAAATGCATGCCGATGGCTATTTTATGGAACAAGTCACACTATTGTTTAAATTCTGCTCAATTGCGTAATTAGTCGAGACTAACTAACCAATTTCGCAAGCAACGAGGTTAGGCAAAAAACACAATCAGAAAGTTGTAGAACTGTCCGTGAAACGTCCTATTGAACCGTTTCTAACTTTCCAGTTATTACGTATTCGTTGTTGCCACTCGCTGCAGATGCCCACGAAATACAAAAAAAAAATACCACGTGACATGCCTGCTTGAGCGCCGCGATTGCAGTGCTCTCAAACGTTCCACGTACACACGAACAGATCATTTAGCCCGGTGTGCTGCCGCTTAAAAGGTGACATGGCTCTGTCGCACGCGCTGGCTGTGCGATTTACACCAGTGGTCTGCTTCCCTCGCGGTGGTTTGATAGCGATATGCAGACGCAACCCTTATCGCTTGCGCTGAAAGGTGGGACTTCACTAGATTATAAAGAGGAGGATTATACCCCGGAGGCAATGTTTAGGACATATCCTCGTTTAGTAAGCTGTAACAAGCATAATGTTCACTTTATGCCTGTTTTCGGATCGAAGAATCGGCGGGAACTCTGGGCGATAAAGCGGAATTCATATATATATATATATATATATATATATATATATATATATATATATATATATATATATATATATATATATATATATATATATATATATATATATATATATCTTGGAGAAAAATTTTAATTCTTCATCGCCCGGTGTAACCGCGTAGTGCGCAACTCATATTCAACACGACTTGGTGCTGAGCCCGTGTACACAAGAACGCTGAGTGTTCAGCCACAGAATAGTTGTGTTTTGCAGTGAAGCCACCATGTAGTGAATTTCCCAGCAGTGTATATATTTTTTAGCTCTGTACTGAATTTAATGCAACTTGAATTTAAATAAACGATTTGCATTCATTGAATTTACTCTCGTATTTTTATCAGGAGAGCCAGAATGTTTAATTTGGGGATCAGTGGTCCATTTTCATTATTTGTTAAGTCGGTTTCTCTACGCTGCACTTTACCCCAAATAGTGGCTTTACTGGCCATCAGTAGAACGAGGATATGGTACTGAACACGCATGTCATGGTGCACCTTGTGTTGCCATGGGAAACACGTTGCTATATTCCGCCTCATGAAACGCGCTGACTGTGGCTATATATCGGGTTTTAAACTCATTCTGTTCCGCCATTGGTCTTGCATGCGACATTGAGATGAAGCCGGCTTAGCTGTCATGAGCAAGTAAACTGTGTTTCATGAGAATCAGCGGTGTTCTCTTTTGGGATGGACGGCGATTGACACTGGATGACCTATAGGTGGTAACGGTAGTGAATAAGCTGTTATGAAGTCAAGTGCAATGAATGCGGCCCGCTGCACAAAACTTTCATTTGTCACTTTCGATGTTAGGTTTTGTGCTGTATACGTCTTCCCGCCCCCTCCCTCTCTCTCACCACCTTTCCCCTTGTGTGTGTGTGTGTGGGGGGGGGGGGGAGGTGATTGGGGTTGTGTTGCGTCCACAAGCAGCGCTAGATTAAGTGCTGCACTAGCCCATCTTGCCAGCCATTTTGCTGGTGGACATTTCAGGGCTGTCTGTATACAAAACCAGGAGCTCCGTTGTTATCACTGCCATGATCTTGCCAGAGTCGCTCTGGCTGAAGAGGCACGCGTGCCTCGCCTCTGACCTTAGAATGTGATCCCATTCTCTTCCTCGCTCCTGCATCTGCGACGCGCTTGGACGCTTCTTATTATTCACGCGCAAAAGAGTTGCATAGGTAATACAAACTCGCGCAGGCTAGAGGCAGGGTGTACAAGAAGACGGGGGTCGCGCTGTATATTTTACGACGTCTGATTGCCTTCCTCTGAGAGCACGGAGCAAAATTGGCCGAATTGGGTGTCCGCCACAAAACGCGGCTGAGGAAGTGTCAGAGCCGACGCTGATGACGATGTCGCCCGAGAAGAAGAGTGCGTTCGCGAGCTCAGGGAGCGTCTCGCGCCTGCGCGCACGGAGCGGACGTGTGCCGCTGGCTTGTCCCTGTCCCCGATGGGGTCGAGTGTATCCGGACTTCGGCGTCACAAGCTCCATGGCAGGCTTGTGTGCACGAAGTTTTGGCCGCGTGCGTCGCACTTCTGAAAAACCAAAACTTACGATCTGCTTTTAGGACAATGGAGAAGAGAATGTATCCCGTAAGCGCGATGTTGGCGACGTACCACATAAACTGTCGCTGGGAAAGGTCATTCTAAATTGTTAGCTCTAAAACGAGCAGAAAAATGTCTTTCACTCAGGGGAACGTGCCAGAAAATATATTAAAAAAAAGTAAAATAACCTTGCGTTGGCGCACAAGCTACGCATACTGCCGACCACAAATTTCTGTCCCGTAGTGTCGCGCAAACGAGCAAGCATGCGCTCCCAAGGACCAAGTACACAAGCGCAGAACCTTATGCAGACTCAGCCTCTCTCCCTGTGGGAAGACTATCTACGCACGCTCGTACCATCGCACGCGCACTGCACCCCAGCGAAAGATGAGGCGCGGCGTTGAACGGCAGTCGTGGCACACGCGTGTGTTGTCCCATAGCCACCGACATCTATTTCTTCCGGACGCATGCTGGTCCCGCCAAAGGCGTTTAAAATGAAAGCAAAAGGAAACGAATAGAGAGAACGTGGGGGAGAAACAGTAGAAGCAAGGACGACAGAAACGAACGTTCCATGCGGCGCCGAAACCTTCCCGTCGGCGTGGGCTACAAGACACTCGAGTCGGGCGCCCCGCTCGAGGAGCGCAAATCGCGACACTTCCGCTCCGCTGAGCGCGGACGTGCGGCGCCGCCGTCTTTGTCCCGCACGTCTGCATAAACATGAGACGGGGGATTCCGCGCCGGCAAGCGCTCGCCCAGTGCTCCGCATGCAGATGGCGCTGGGACGCTCATGAAATCTGACATCGCAGTCTGTTTCTTTCCCGAGAGCGCCGGCGCCATGGCGAGCGCGGCAAAATACCACACGCAAGTGCCCCGCGGCCGTTGCTACAGTGCGCGGATTTATACATCTATATATATGTATGAACGTATGTGAGCGTATGCGCGCGTGCGCGCGTTCAGCGGAAGAAATGCCTACGTGTCAGCGTTTTGCGCGCGTTTGCGGAACCGTCGCCTGTAAACACTGGAGAGCCTGCCTCGAGTTCTTTCCTGGACGGCGGAATCTTGGAGTACCGACGAGGCTAGAAGCGTGGTACCAAACTTACGACGTCGCTCATGCCGGCCGGAACATTTTTTTTTTTGCGCCCGGAACTTTTTCCAGCTATTTCAATCTATGTCACTGTGCCGGCCACGCAGACCTCGCTCCTGATTGCGGCTGCGCTGTTTGTAGTTGACGTCGTGCGGCGCACCTTGTTGCTGAATTCTTTACAGACTTTGTCGCAGCTCTGCAAACGCTTGCTTCTCTTATGCGACGCTCTGGTGGCGGAGATGGAACAGCTCTCTTGTGCTGAGTGAGCGTTGTATGCACGAAATCGCTTTAGACCCCAGTGCCCTCAACTAAAGAATGTTGTGTGATAAAATCGCTCACATCGTTTCTTTTTTTATTTTTGCTTCAGACATTAAATGTCTTGCCTATGGCGATACTGTCCCACCAGTGTGGATGAATTGCCTATCATCTATTCGAGTCTTATGGGAAGCGAGATGTGCCAGTGCAGGGGGCATCACGTGACCTCTACACCAGTGGTCATGTGATTAAACGCCTAAACAGCTATCGCTGAATGTCACGTTACATAGTCGTAACCGTCCTGTGAATTTTTTTCTCAACATGGCTTTGTTATTGCTGAAATCTTGCAATTTGTTTCCTTTGGAAAGATAATCAATCAATCCATTAACCTAGAATGCTTTATTTGGTGTTTTATTGCACCTGAAATTAAGTACGCGCAGGCATCGTATACTTTCTAGGCTATGGAAAACACCCCTCTCCCTACCCCTTCCTGCTTCATTCAGTGACAGCTCTCTTGAGGCATTGTCCACAAACATTCCACGTGGAATATAAGTTAGCGTTGTAGACTGGCCCCTCCTAAACTCGTCCTTGGTGCCTTTTCTTGGAAAGCTTGAAACATCACTGATGTCAATCTCACAAGATCATAATAATCGCATTGTCGTCATTGGCAGGTTTAATACTGGTTTGACGTCGTACATTTAATGTGGCTAACACACTGATCCACGACTCGTTTAGCTTAACTATTTGATAACAAAACCAACCACATAACTACCAGCATTAGCACTCTGGTAGATCACGTTTTGTACAGTATCACTGCTCTCTGACAGCTTTTTTACTGGTCATGAAACTTCCCGTAAGTTTCATATAGGGAAGAAACAGTCATGAGGCGCCAGCATTGATCGGCGGGCAGCAAACCGCTGGCCTGCTGGTTAGGTTGCTGTGATAGGTGGTCATAGATAATATAATTAGTCATAGATAAAATAATTACATGTCATTTATTCAGCTTAATTTAAATTGAGTACCACAGTGTGGTAGCATTAGCAGCTGTTGATGCCGTTACCGGAAGTGGTGCCACTTATGGCGCGGTGACTCCATTTCCCGCCAGCCAATCAGAGAATTCAACTTCTGGCGACACCTTTTCTTCCCGATAGGCTTTTAATGCTATCCCAGTAAAAACGCTAATTTAGACACAAGCTCTACGTCTTCGTGATGTGTTGCGCGTGTTTTACAGGACAGCTAAGAAGTTGGTGTTCGCTGAGCCACGCCCAGCGCCATGTGCTTTTGAAGCGTGTCGAAACGTTTTCTTACAGTTCGAAGGCTGTGCCCATAGAGTTACGCAGAAGTCTGACGGCGATTAGGATAGCATCCAGAGACTCTGGTAATATTAATGTCGACGTGTATGAAGGCGTTTTCTCTGACCCAATAGCTTCTAAAGTCTTTTCTTTTTTATTGCTACTGCCAAACAGTCGTCTGGAAGCATAACGTCAAAATGCATTAAAGAGTGTAGGAAATAGTGTTGTGTATTAGTATGCGGGATAGATGGAAGCAGGAGATCTCTGGGCTACGTGCCATGGCGGCATAAAAACCGAATACATAAGTTTAATTCCGCGGCTCAGGATGTAATGGCACGATGCTCTCGAAAAACTAACGGAAAGATATTCAGTAAATCAGTTTGTTCGTGAGAGGCAGTTTGTGCATTAAAAATAACGGCCACCGGTGTTATAAACGCAAACACAATAAAACAAATGCGTAGTACTCAACCCCGTTAGCGTCATAGGAATATCACGGTTTTCTTGATTAGCAAAAGACCGCATGGAAGACTATCACTCCTCTTCCAATTTAGCGAGCTCAGGGGAATCGCTAAACAATTAAGATGTCGTGAATAATGCGGTTATGTTTCGTTATGAATTGCTTGACAGAGTTCTGAAGTCCATACTCGAAACTTTCATTGAGTATACTTCATTAATATCAAACCGGTCTTAGTTTAGGTACCACATTCAATCCCCAGTTTGTGGTAATTACCGTCATGAATGAATGAAATAGTGTTATGAACTGTATCACGAAGGGTGACGTTGCCTTTCTATATTAAGTATCCCTACGGTGAAGCAATGCCGGCAGCAATCCCAAGGTTGGTCCTGCATGCAACCAGCAACCACTTCAACCTTTGCCTCAACCTTCGGACTGGCGGTTAGCACTTCGTCAAAAAATCAGACTTCAGGACAAGATAAAATCACAGTTAACGATAATATGGGCATATTGGCTCTATCTTTTCGTTTACCTTTATATTAAAGTGTTCAGCGCACCCGAATGAACTTAGGTATAACAAAAGTGGTGCCATCAAACAGAGCCATGTAGGTAAACATCGAATTAAGCCTTAAGTGCAACAGTACTAGTTCCATGACTGAAGAAAACGGAACGCCGACCAATAGGTTGTTGTTTAAAACGAAGACGTTTCGGCGTTTCGGCTTCCGTACGGAAGCCGAAACGCCGAAATGTCTTCGTTTTAAACAACAACCTTTTGGTCGGCGTTCCTTTTTCTTCAGTCATGAATCTTCTACCCGACCAGACGAGATTTCGTCAGACTTTAGATTTCAGTACTAGTTCCACTTTTCGAAAAAAAAATGCTTTGTATACCCGCCAGAAAACTTATGACTGAGCCCTAGTTAGACAGTAATGATCGACAACGTCCGATATCCTAGAATTAACAGAGATCCTCATTTACATTTGGCACCATTATTCGTTCAGTCTTACTGAACGAGCTCTATAAGTGCGGCTTTAGGAGAGAAATATTTGAGTTATTCACTTTCTTTCCGATCTCCAGCACTGCGCTGTAACTGATAATCTAATTTATCATCCACGGATAGTGGCTACCGGCGTAACTGAACGCTCAGTTCTCGAACTCGTTTTCTGCTCACCCCACGTAAATGAATTTTCCTCTGTCCTAAAATATTCCCGAGACGTAATCGTGCGTGTTGATTACGCAGCGGTAATCTTCGTTCGGGGACACATTTGGGGATACAAGGGATAAAACGAGGATCTTTCCAGACTATAGCGGAAGTAATTACGCAGTCGCCCAACTAAAAACTGTTTCGTACTAGAATTGGGTTGCGAAAGCGGTATGTGCTAGATACTTGGTGTTTAATACCCCTGTCACACGGGCGTTTCGAGGGCCCTCGAACTGATAGTCTATCGACTCAAAGGCGATCGAGCGCTGCCACACGGGCAGTTTCAATGGCGATCGAGTCAATAGCCTATCGAGTCAACGGAGTAGCGCAGAACTCCATCGAGATTTCGAGGGCCTTCGAGCGCTGCCCAAGGTTGCTAGCGTTGCTCCGAGCGGCGCCAAGCGCACTTTCGTACACGACACATTCACGGTGCAGAAACATGAACAAACATTATTCGCATAAAATTTAATGTAAGCAGCTTGTAAAATTATTTTAAAAATATATTAGAGTGGTTTTAAGTGCATTAAGCGCATTAATTTTGCGTTGCAGTCTTTGCGTTGCTTGCGTACTTAACGTTGACAACATGGCGGCACCCTGCCCGCCCGCTTCACAGCGATAACAGCTTCGTCGCTAATCCCTCAAAGCAATATCGTGTTCTAAGCTGTTGTATTCGCCTTCGATTTGCCCATTCTTACCCTCGCATAAGGTTTCAAGAGAAAAATAGCTCTTGTTTTTCAGATATCATGGCGATTTCCCCGGTCTTAAGCCTGACGAAGCAGCGCTCCGACGCAGTTGGACTGGCTTGGTTTTGGCTCGTCTTGTATTAAAGTGGCTACAGCAGTGTATGCATCTGTCCGTCGCGTACGCCCAATTAAAAGGATTTTAAACGACATGCGTGTATGCGTGTATTTAAGCATTTCGTATACATTTATCAAATATTTTTATTTTTGTAAAATATAAAGTAGCGATTGTGGCGCCGCACAAGCGTAGAGTGAGACACGAGAACCATTTCAATGGCCATTGAGATTTGCCGTGTAGCAGCGGCGAGTTCGATGGCGATTGAGAATCTCGAAGACCCTCGACTCGAGGGTGATTGAAACTGGCCGTGTGACAGGGGTATAACATCATCCAGAAGCAACACATGGACTGTGACGTACTGCGCAGTGAAGAGCGCCGGGATTAGTTTAGACCACCTGGGGCTATTTAACATATGCGAACCTCGCATAGCTCACGGGCGTTTTTGCATTTCGTCTCCATCGAAATACGGCCCGCGACCTTGGGGTCAGAATGTCAGAGCTGTTGAGGCATCGCGCATCGGTGGATTGCGAAAGCAATCCAGTTATGCTCTTCTAGACGTAGCGAAATAATGTGGCGTAATGAAAGCAATCATTACGCGTTGAAGATATACCGACTTAAAGAAACCCGCTCTTTAATAGCCTCGTTTATTACCGTTCAGTTCTGTCTACACATTAAAGGATGATCACGTAATTTAATTTTTTATAACTAAACAGCATTTACCCATACACTATTACTGTAACGCTTAAAAAGGTGTAATGAACAGACCTGAAAACAATTTTAACTCATCCGTCCAGGGCGTTCATAATTATACTTGCAGGATTTTGACCCTTACCACATGAATGTTTATTTTTCGTCAAAAAGTCATAGTGAGCTCCGTCTGAGACAGAATGACCGAAACCAACCCTAGTTTTGAGAAAAACTATGCGGTTGCGACATCTTAGCAAAATATTGTCGCCTATAATACATGATACACCATGCAGTTAGCGGTATTTTTGTCAACATTTATAAGTGTAATTAGACGGCCCTAACTGAACGAGAATCGCCATGCTAAATTACAGAGTGCTAATTTCCTGAACAAAAGCTATAGTACCCTCTTAAAATGCGTGACTATCACACTTTGGCTTCTCCAGTGGACCCCTGGCAGCTGTCCGCAGTGCGCTCTCAAAATCAACGCTTGGAAGCAACCATATCAAAAGCAGGCAGCGGCACCAACGGAGCCATGCTCTTTATCGTCTCGAGGAGTGCTTCTACGTCAGAGCTTAAGCACCCAGCTCGCTTCCTTTCGTCTGGTATACCTGTCTAGCATGATCTCGGAATAGGCTGACACAAATCATTTGATGTCCTGCCGCATCCTGCTTTTACCGCACGAATTTCTCACTATTTGTTTGCTCGCTTTTGCCCTTTGGGAGGGATAAATACCTATGAAGGGGATTGGCCACACAGGAAAAGTCTTTATCTTCGATCTTCTTTGTCTTTGTCATGCAACGACCATGCACATTCTGTTGGCGTTTTAAATAAATTCATTTGCTTTTATAGCCATGTGAAGACATCTTTTCTCCCATTTCGTGGGCTGCTTTTTGGCCTTCGGTAGCTGCTACTTCGAGAATAGCTTCATTATCGTTTTCTTTCTTCCTTCCTTTACACGTGATTTATATCTTCGTCTACTCTTTCTCGCCTTTTTGTTCACCCCACCCAAAGGAGATCATCGTCCTCGTCGTCCTCACTCAGCGTATACTCGCGCCGCTCCTACCACCGCCCGCTGAGTGGGTCTAGGAGCCCGATTCCGGTTGCACCATAACGTCTGCTCGAGACCTGCCACCGCTTTAGTTACGAGGAGTGACTAATTAATACGGGCCCCTCATCTTCAGAACGCGCGAGAGTATGTAAAATCATTCCACTGCGCGGAATTTATTTTCTGCCCCTTAAATTACGAAGCACCATCAATGGCAAAATTACTCGCAACCGCACGAGGTATTATATGTGATACGCGATAAAAAAACCTCCCTAAACACGCAGCTTGAAGGATTTTCCCGCCGGAGGTGCAGTAATGGCACGACAAAAAAAAAGTTATTTTATGACCTCAAATTTTTGTTACATCGCCACCTCCAGTTATATTTTTTTATTTACCTATCGGATATCTGTTAGAAATATACAACACTGCCGCCACGTACATTTTTATAGAAAATCACTGGAGAAATCCTCCCTAAGCTTGAATTACTGCGGGCATGTCTGCCAGACAGTGCCCGCCGTGTTGCTAAATACGCAAGATTTCCGTTCACGAACGCTACTTATGAGCAGAAAAATCCAGCGTATCATATATACGGTATAAGCTATGCGGTAAGGGGTTAGAAAAATAAACGAAGAGAACTACACGAAAGGCGTTTCTTCTCATAGGTCATGTGACCATGCGGACACAATGCGCGAGGCTAATTGTCGTCGCCAATCTCCTAATTAACAATACTCAGTTTATGAACTTCTAGTCGCTGTAGATAACTTGCACTTTTACACTTGGAACCTATATAGAGGAGGTCATATTCGTAGACTGTACTCATTTTATTTATAGATTTCTCGTAGCGCGCCCGTGTTCTGAGATATTCGCGTTCGAATTTTCAAATCCATCCGCGCAATAACACATGCAAGGCCGTGGTGATCGACGCGAAACTCTTCCACTGATGCGATGCAGCTGTTGCGTTCGGTGTTTCTTCAATTTCGCTAGCCGAAAGCGGAAGGAGTCGAAGAGTTATCAGATTCGCCGGTTGCTCTACGTCGTCGGCCGACAAAACGCCGTGCTCAACAGCTGCGTCACACAAGGGACAAGTTTCGCCCCGATCGTCACAGCCTTGCATGCGTAACTAAGTAGACCGAGTTGCAAGTCTGGAGAAAAAATATCTCGGAGTATTGGCGTGCTAGGAGAATTTTACCAAATCAAGAGTTTGTAGGAGTACGACCGCCTCTAAGCATTTTATATAAACATGCTCCTTGACTGTCGTGACTAAAAAGCTAATTAATCGATTTTAGTTAATTATGAGATTGATGAGGACAATTACTATCTCACTTTGGTTCCGCCTGGTTGCGTCATCTGCGTGCACAGATTTTGTGCCCTCCTCATTCTGTATTAAAAAGAAGTAATAATCCTGAAAGTGCAATTTCGAACACCCTGCATGTCACCGCGCCTGTGGAGAAATAGTAATTAAGTTTAATGCTGTAGTATATGAAACGGTATTCCTAATTCTGGTGAAACGAACAGCTGTCTGCATTTTTGATAAGCTTTTGTTTTTTATTCTTAGACGTGGGCGCCAGTAATAAGATTTTGTTCTTTGCCGCTAATATCCGTCCTCTTTAATAAACGCATTTTCTTTTGCACCTCTCACTTGCCTAACGGCGAGATCTATGTGTCAGTCTGCATGTCTGTTGAATACTCAGTAAAATATGTACTGAACTGGAAATAAATATGTAGCAAGGGCCCTTGTTCTGAAAACTGAGGGGCCGCACAGTGCTGGCCGTTGCCAGGGTGCAGGTTGGCAGCAGGCAGACACGCAAAGGCTTTGAAGGAACGCGATTGGCTGCAACTTCGAAGATTTATTTACGCTTTCACAAGGTTAAAAAAACTTTTTTTGGAAATCGATAGGTTAATTAAGATTGTCTGCGCACAGTAATAGATTATATGTAATAAAAATGTCGAGATCTTTTCAACGGTTAAAAGCCGCTAGCTAACGAGAGCGAATTAATCAGTTGTTAAACAGACGGGTTTATTCCCGGTTTGGCTCCCGGCCAGACGCGGCAAACTTTCGTTAATCTTACTTTGATCCACATGAAGCGCGAACCATTCCGCTTTTACAGGTTACGTTTAGTTCGTCGCGTTTCGCACGGAGCGCCCTGCATCGGAGAATGGTTTTCGTTGATGACTGTGACGGAACTGCAAGCATATTTATTAGTTTATCGATCCACTTTTTAGCTGATGAAAACTGGGGGCTATATAGTCTACAGTAAGAGCGTTTAATGAATTCTGAAATTTTCCGAGTAGCAAGAAAGGGATCAAAAGCTTCTGGAAAGCCGGATTTTATTTTGGTAGTACGGACAATTCGGAAGCACCCAAAAGCCTGAGCCAAAAGAAGACAAAAAGGAAAGAAAGAATATGAACGGAATTTCGGCCGCTGTTGAACTTTAACAGCCGGCATGAAGTTACGCAAACCCGAGCGACTTGCGCTTTTTAAACGTATCGTGCAAAAATCTGCCGCTCATAATCCAAAAAGCTTCTAATATGTCTGCGAGGAAAAGGAACACTGGCAAGAGAGAGAGAGAGAGAGAAAGATAGAAAGGCAGGGAGGTTAACTAGGCAGCGCCCGGTATGCTACCCTACACGTGGGAAGGGGAACGGAGGGAGAGATAGAAAGGGGAGAGAACAAAGGGAGATGAACACTTTTCCACATGTCCGTTGGCCATTAATTACTTGCAGGGTACACAGGGCACACACTGATAGTTCACAACCTCGCACTCAGTCCTGAGTCCTTCAAGAACTTGAAAAGTGCCTTCAAAGCTGTCCTCTGCGATGAAGGCTTACTCCAAGGACCCAGAATCTTGGCTTCAGTAAGGGGCCGAGGATCTAAACGGCGGAGTGTTGCAGCCAGGAGTGCACGCTCACGCTGAAACCGAGGGCAGTTACAAAGAAGGTGTTCTATAGTCTCGTCGCCCCCACAGACCTCACACGCAGGATAGTCTGCCATTGCGATTAAGTGAGAGTAGGCATTTGTGAAGGACAGTCCCAGCCACAGGCGACACAACAGCGTAGCATCGCAGCGGGAGAGGCCAGACGGAGGACTGAGTTGGAGGAAGGGGTCTAGGCGGTGCAGACGGCATGTGGAGTTGCCAGTAGAAGACCGTGACGCTAAAAGCTCACTTCGGCCAAGCTCTCAATACGGAAAGTGTAGTGGGCTGTTTATGCTCTTCGCAGAGTATTGAGTGCAACCTGTCTCAAAAGTTCGGCACTGGCAACTCGGTTAGAAGGATTAATGCACTGGAATTCGCGATGAAGCTTTCGACGGGAGCGAGTGTACAGCCCGATTGCGCGCGCATTTAGGCCCAGCATTTGAGCGAACGTTGGAAGCTGGGGCGCTGTATATACTTTGTATAGTTTTTTTTTAAGGTTCATTCGTTTGCCCCGCGACACTTGGTAGGCACCGTCAGAACCGATAACTACCAATAAATGTCTGTCACCGGCTTTGGTATCTTAGGTGGCGCTGACCACTGGTAAACATATGCAAAATAACGTCAAAGTAATCAACCCGAAATGAATCTGCAAAATACGCCCTCATGGCACGGGACCAGAACAGACGCGCTGGCTCGTCTTCGTGCGGGAACGGCTTTCGGCCACATTTTGTTGTTGTTGTCGTCGTCGTCGTCCGGGCGTCCAATGACACATATCGGTCGGTATCCATATCTACAGGGCGTTTCGGCCAACTTGCGCCAAACTTAAAACAATGAAAGACGACACCTCACTGCAAGATATTCGAATAGCGCATTGTTGAAGGTAGACGTCTTGATCAGGTAAGCATATTTTTACAGCGAGAGCTGTTATAAGACATCGTTCACCGCTGACCACACGTATAGCTATTTCCTTAATCCAATTAATCGATATTTAATCGATCTTTGTCCACCATTCTTCCACCACATGCACGAAGCCCGTGCTTCACGCGTCGTGCAACCCTCGTTGTTACCGGGCGGGGCCCACGGCCGTAAGACGCCGCTAAATGCCTCGAAACGCTTCTCGGATGCTCTGTAGGGTCTATGTACAGGAGACGAGTAGTCACAAGGAAATGCGCAGTAGCAGGCTTACAGTCGGTGGACACCTGAACCGAACCGCGGAGGAAGGGATAAAAAATGGGATGGAAAGGTTTAAAAAAATAGAAACAATGCTTGCGCTTGCTCTCGCTGAGTTTGCGACCTACGCAGGATAGCGTATGTAGGCTTAGTGAATTTTAGAAGCGCCTGATTTACTAATTTAACAAAAACAAAGTGGCTAACTTGCTATCGTTAACTTTAGTGCGGAAATTTTGATCTAAAAGACTCCACTGAGAAATTTACACTCCTGTTGTTTTCCTCAAAGTAAGTTTAGCGTGGGTCCTCTTTTCGAGCTCGCAACAAAGCCCGAGGCATCTAAAAATTGACGCGAGGCTATGCGCTTTCGAGCCGCGACGTTGCGAAATAACCCCCCCCCCCCCCCTTCCCCTAAAAGCGCGCCCCCTGTGGAAGAAACTCGGTTACATAAAGCTGCAGTGAATAAACAGGCCACCGGGCACAGAGCTGGTTCGGGATGAGCGAGGGCCGCTTTGCTACAACCATCGTGCTGTAGAATAAGCGTAACCACGTTGGTCTGGTAGGAATTATCTGTACTATGCCGTAAAACTGTGATGGAGTGGTCGGGCTCCTGCTGCAGCCTCATGATTCTAATGAAGTGAAGTGCCCGCGCTCATCGCGAAACCAGCGCTCTGACCGGTGACCTGTTTTAATCGTTGCTGCGTTGTGTAATACGTAGAGTTCCTTCTAACGGGGCGCGTACGAGGGAGCTAACATCGCGACGCAGGAGCGCATAGTCACGTGCCAATTTTTAAATCACGCTGTCTTTACTGCAAGCTTGAAAAGGAACCTACGCTAAAGTTACTTTGTAGAAAACCAATTACGTGGATATTTATAGACATACTGTGCAACTTTTTTCCATTTAAAGTTTTGCGCCAAAGTTTACCTTAAGATAGTTTGCTAATTTAGCCTTGTAAATCAAATCGGGCATATAAAAAAACGCTTACCAAGCCAAGACCACTGCATTGCTGTTCTTTAAATCTTGGCACAAGTTAGCTGAAACATACAGTATATCCGTACATCCATATTCACGCACCCATATCCCCACATCCACACGGCACACACCTTAGAGCGGCACAAGAGACTGCAGCGCGCGCGTGAAAACAACGACTTGCCGACACACATATAAACGACTTGCCGACACATATAAATCCTAACGTCCCAATGGTGTCCCGGCCGTAGCTTTCCTTGATCGGCGTTTAATTGGGCGTTGCGCCGCAAACGCGAGCACTCGCTGTCGGTGATGTACGAGAGTCATTAGTCAGCGAAATCATTCCGCTCGTGGTCGGCGCTGGAGCAACAGGAAAAGAAAACTGGAGGAAAACAGGAGCAAGGAGCGAGAAAAGTTTCATGACAAACAGATACACGCGACGAGGATCCGAAGCTGCGGCGCGACATTTGGGCCGTTTGAAACAATTCGTTCCTTGCACTCTGGGCTGACGCAGCTGTGCCACTTTGATGGGGCTTCTTACCTATAGGTACGTGCGTTCCATCGTTCTTCTCGCAAACGATCAGAAAATCGTATGTGGGCACAGAAGAACAGAGGCAGTAGAAACACATTTGCCGGGGGAAAATAAGGATTGCGAATATGTAAAGTAGCTCTCCTATCACTTCGCTTTCAGGCATGCGTGTCTAATGACCTCCGTCCTGCTCTCTTTCTGTGTTCCACTTTGAGCACACACATCCTCTTTTCACTTGCAATCGCTCTCTATCTTTTTTTTTCCTCGTTCACTCGTTTCCTGGAGGACTTTACTGGTCTTCGATTTATACGTTGTTTCAATTTCGGAGGGTATGGTAAGCGTGAGATGAAATTGGCCGTGCCATTTTTTCTTTTTTTCATGCGTAGGCGAGAGCCATCGTCTTTCACTGATCTTGTTTTTTTTTGTCCCTGGTTTTTAAATCACTTTCCTGGTTGTACCTCTGCTCTCTCTCTCTCTCTCTCTCTCTCACACACACACACACACACACACACACACACACACACACACACACACACACACACACACACACACACACACACACACACACACACACACACACACACACACACACACACACACACACACACACACACACACACACACACACACACACACACACACACACACACACACACACACACACACACACACACACACACACACACACACACACACACACACACACACACACACACACACACACACACACACACACACACACACACACACACACACACACACACACACACACACACACACACACACACACACACACACACACACACACACACACACACACACACACACACACACACACACACACACACACACACACACACACACACACACACACACACACACACACACACACACACACACACACACACACACACACACACACACACACACACACACACACACACACACACACACACACACACACACACACACACACACACACACACACACACACACACACACACACACACACACACACACACACACACACACACACACACACACACACACACACACACACACACACACACACACACACACACACACACACACACACACACACACACACACACACACACACACACACACACACACACACACACACACACACACACACAC
>JARKHS020014928.1:0-29802 GCA_030143305.2 Amblyomma americanum | reverse complement strand
TGGCATCCGAATTATAGTGATTGGTGACTGGGGAACACCCGCCGCGGTGGCTCAGTGGTTAGGGCGCTCGACTACTGATCCAGAGTTCCCGGGTTCGAACCTGACCGCGGCGGCTGCGTTTTTATGGAGAAAAAACGCTAAGGCGCCCGTGTGCTGTGCGATGTCAGTGCACGTTAAAGATCCCCAGGTGGTCGAAATTATTCCGGAGCGCTCCACTACGGCACCTCTTCTTCCTTTCTTCTTTCACTCCGTCCTTTATCCCTTCCCTTACGGCGCGGTTCAGGCGTCCAACGATATATGAGACAGATACTGCGCCATTTCCTTTCCCCAAAAACCAATTAATATTATTATTATTAACTGGGGAAGCAACATGGGTCCCACAAATCCCTTCGCTATGAGCACCTGCCATCGCAGGGCAGTGGAACATCGCTTAGCCGTTACACCACTGCGCCAGGAGGGGTATGAGGACTGCCATAAAACCTATGAATGTAACGCAGGAAACGACGCTCCGCAAAAATGGGAATTAGGTTTGGTTTATTGAGGTTTAACGTCCCAAAGCGACTCAGGCTATGAGAGACGCCGTAGTGAAGGGCTCCGGGAATTTCGACCACCTGGGGTTCATCGCACAGTACACGGGCCTCTAGAATTTCGCCTCCATCGAAATTCGACCGCCGCGGCCGGGATCGAACCCGCGTCTTTCGGGCCAGCAGCCGAGCGCCATAACCACTCAGCCACCGCGGCGGAATTAATCCATTACGTACCGCGTCAGGCGGGGTTTAAGTGTCCCCTTCCATTTTTTTTTCTCCCGCAGTAATCTCCTGGATGTGTGATCCATTCCACATCAACTCGAGCTCACTTCAAATTGTGATGTTGCCTGTCGTCAGCAATGAGAGCGCATCTAATCAAGCTGATGGCAGGTGTAGTACGTAAAAGTTACAGGATTGCACTTGTCTGCTTAAGAGCAGTGTGACGTTCCTTGTGTGTGCTACGAGGTTCCGCGTTCGACGGCGCGGCGTAGACGGAGACCCAGATGACAGCGGCATCATCAATTACCCAGCCATGCTCTTTGAGAGTGACGACCAGAACGAAGGGGTTTAAGCCCAACCGGACCCAACCGGACCCGCCGCCGCCGCCGCGGGAAACGGGCTTTATCCTCCCCAATTGCCGTGGCGGTTCCAGGGGCGGCCTCGTTTCGGCGGGCCTGGCCCCTCCCGAGCACATCCCAGGACAAGGGAACTGTCAGCGGGCCATAGCGCGCCTTACCTTGAGGAGCGAGTGTCAGTTGATGGATGGAGAACGGAGGCCGGTGACCCGCGGGAACTGTCAGCGGGCCAGAGCGCGCCTTACCACAGCCGACGCTATGCGCTACCTCGAAGACAACCTTCTTTCCCTCGGACTCAACACGTGAGGGGGGCGAGACCATAATTGCGGTGGTATGTTTGTGCGCCCAAGTGAAAGCCCTAGCCCCCCTCCTTCCCCTCCGGCGTGGGCGTCCTCACCCTAGGGAGTGTGGGGAGAAGAGGATATAAAAATCGACAAGCAGTGCGGAAGAAGGACGCTCAGGACGACATCGTTCGCCAAGAGGGCCTTCAGCGCCGAAGCCCGACGGCGTGCAGCTTCTGCCAGCAACCGCTCGAGCCCAACTCCGGAGCCACTCCATCGCCCCCATGAAGTCGTCGGCACGTAAGCTCGGACTCCCCAGCCTCTGAATCTTAATCATGTATAATTATTGAATATATCTGTTTGTTTAAACTGAGCCATACGGTGTCTCTTTGCCTCTCCGTTCCGTGTGGACCTGCGCATTATGGGGGTCATCACACTGGTGTCAGAAGTGGGGTCTCAAAAGCAAATGTCCTCTGAATGCTGCGACATTCATGACTTCAAAATTGTAATCAAAAGGGAATCACGGGACTGATTGTGGGACTTTTACTCCCATTTGAGAGGCTTGAGGCACCGGAGGGCTTGAAAAAAAAATGTCTTTATCTGAGGGAGCTCCCACTCCACAGCCGTCGCTCGGAGCAAGCATGCTGGCATTAGGAAGCGTCATTCCGACGTTTACAGGAGATAAGACAGGGGTTCCAATCTGCGATTTCTTTTCCATGCTAGAAGCGATTGGGAAAATGGGGGGATGGTCCGATGCTCAAATGCTGGGAATGGCAAGGTGTAAGATGGCAGGAGCTGCTCATGATTTTGCATGGCGAGACGAAAAAGTAAAATCCACAAAATCATTTGCGGAATTTAAGAAGATCGCGTTTGAGCATTTCGACACTGAACCACGTCACGTGCGGGTGCAGAGGTTCCGTGACGCCGGACAGATGGTAGGGGAGGACGTGCGAACGTTTGCGTCGCGGCTTCAGCGCTTAGCGCGCGATACGTTAAGCAGGGAGGAGGAAGGAGACCAGCTAAAGAAGAAATACGCGGAGGATATACTTAAAAAGGAAATGACCGCTTTGTTCGTGGCTGGTCTGCAAGACCCCGTGCGCCGGTTCGTGCTCTCGCGCAAGCCGAGCAATTTCGACCAAGCCGTGGAGGCCGCATTGGATGAGGAACGAAATGAGGCGTTAACGACAGCCGCAGCGAGAGTACGCGTCATAGAGAGAGCGGTGCTCAACCCTGAGGTTGCTCTCTTGACAGAGCGGTTAGATCGCTTAGAACAGCTGCTATCTCAGCAGGTAGAACGCCAGGTTGAAGCGCGCGCTCAACAGCGCCCATTCGCTGGAAACCGGAGACCGCCACAAAGCTACAGGCGCGGTATGCGAGATTTTGAAGAAATCGTATGCTTCGCTTGCCAGGGTCGCGGACACATCGCCAGGTTCTGCCAAAACGTGCGCCGTGGGGAGCCACAAAGAGAAGCAGGCGAGACACGCCCTAAGCAAGCCTACAGTGGGGCTCCAGATACCGAGACAAAAAACTAGGTAGTCCTCCCCAACCTGAGGAGCGTGGGGAGGGAGCAGTGGATGATGAGGTGGTGGTAGTTTGTGTGGCCGACGAGGCATGCCCTGTTGTGCGTTGCAAGTTAAATGGTTGTTGCATGGAATTGTTGATAGATGCGGGGTCAAAGGTGACATTGCTTAAGGAGAGCAGTTTTAACACGCTTCGAAGGAAGGGGGACCGCGAGTTGTTGGAAGCGTCTGGTGGTATGGCAACCAAATTTATAGGCATAACGGCGGATCCTCTTGGCATAAGTGGACTCTACCGGTTACACTTCTCTCTCGGCGGAATTTCATTGGAGCACCCCTGCTACGTATGCCCGGACACGGTGTCTCTGCCAAACGGAGTGTCAGGTATATTAGGGCAGGATTTTTTGAGAAAAGGGAAGGTAGTAGTCTCATTCTCTGAGGAAGAGGTTAATGCGGGCGGATAAAAAGTTCCGTTTTTGAACAGGAGAGGGGCTGAGATTCGCATTACGGATATTGACACCCGTCAAACAGTGGGATCATTGGAGAAGGTATATTCGCGGGTTGCCGTCAGGCTGGTCGATGAGGCGGTCGTCCTTCCTTGGTCGGAGCACATTTTGTACGCGTTTGTGCCTTCAGATGTAGAGAGCGGCGCCGTGGGAGTGCTTGAGCCGGTCGACTCTCTCTGCAATGGCCTGAAGGCAGCCGCGTGCCTCGTGACAGTTAATGACGCCCACAGAGTGCCCCTACGGGTGGTTAACTGTAGCCAGCAGCCACTGAGCCTTCCCAAGAACAAAACATTGGCTTTCTTCACCTCTGCGATAGAGAAACGTGAGCCCACCGATACGGTACTCGCAACTGTAGAGCATGCTAGTCCTTCGGCTGCTCCAAAGGTGTCGTTCGATCTTTCTCACGTAAAATCCAGGGAGAGGGAGGCTCTGGCTGGTTTGCTGAACGACTACTCGGAGGTATTCGCCGCGTCCAACCTGGATTTGGGCTGCTGTGGCGTTATAAAGCACAGGATAGAAACCGGCACTTCATCGCCCGTTTACCAGCGTGCGTACAGGATTCCTTACTCCCAACGTGAGGAGATGGAGCGGCAGGTGCAGGACCTGATTAATCGCGGCATTGTCGAACACTCAAAGTCACCCTGGGGAGCACCAGCACTATTGGTGGAAAAGCCAGATGGCTCGTATCGATTGGTAGTGGACTACCGCAAACTAAATGCCGTAACTCGCATCGATCCATACCCCATCCCCAATATACAGGAGACGCTTTCTCAGCTGGGCTCTGCCAGGTACTTCACGGTAGTGGACATGGCGGCGGGATTCTGGCAGATAGCAATGGATCCGGCAGATGCCGAGAAAACGGCATTCAACACGCCCTCAGGGCACTATGAATGGAAAAGAATGCCGATGGGTCTGGCCAACAGCCCTGCTGTCTGGCAGAGAACCGCTGATGTTATCCTGGAAGGTCTTCTGGGGAGGCTGTGCTTCGTGTATATGGATGACATAATCATATACAGTGACAGTTTTGAGAACCATTTGCGCGATATTGAGCACGTTTTGGTGCGACTAAGAGGAGCGGGTCTCAAGCTGAAGCCCTCTAAGTGCCAATTCCTCAAAAACGAGGTGAAATACCTCGGGCACGTTGTTTCAGCTGACGGCGTGCGACCGGACCCTGAGAAACTAAGGTGTGTCTCGGATTTTCCATCCCCGACTAGCGTCCGCCAGGTCCGGCAGTTTCTCGGCCTGATCGGTTACTACAGAAGGCACATAGAGGAGTTCGCCAAGCTCGCTAAGCCGCTCACCGTCTTTGTCGGAGACAAAAGAGTTGAGACGGCGCCGTGCGGTGCGCGATGTTATCGGCCAACGAACCCAGGACGGCGGGAGTGCTGTGTGTGTGTGTGTGCACGTGTATGTGTGTGCGCGCGGGCGGACCAGACGGCGGGCGCCCGGATGAACCGGGCGGCGGTCTGCGGGGTCTGCCGGTCGCCGGAAAGGAGGAAAGGGAGGACTCGGCCCGGCGTCGGGACAGTGGTTGTGCGGGACGCTGAACGGAAAGGCCGTGTTTCCAACCTCTGCTGTAAAGTTTTCTTTTGCCATTCGGCCAATTAAACAAGTTAAGTTTTACCGGATTAGCTTTCTTCCTTGTGACCGCATATATAGAACGCGTACGTGGAGCACGTATTCTTTCACGTACAACACGTTTGGTGCCGAAACCCGGGACTTCTGCTGTGGATTTGTGAGATCATCGCTACATCGCTCCAACGCTCACGATCAACGCATCCACTTCACGTAAGTCTCGGCAACGACGAATATCCATGTCATCAATCCGGTAAACTAATTGGCTAAACGAACTGTAGAAGAGAATGGAGCGCCTTTTAAAGAAACGAAGAGTATTACGCTCGCAAACTACGAAGCTTACCAACGAAACTGAGGAGCGACAAGCGTCCCTCACGATTACAGAAGCTGTATCGTTCCACGCTCGACTCATTAAGCTGCAGCAACAGCTAGAGCACGTCAACGAAGAAATTGAGCCATTAGTACCGGAAGAAGATGCTGAAAACGAATATCAGCAAGTGTACGATTATCAAGACCGTATTACAGCGTGCCTTGCTGTACTGCAACTTCGAGTCGACAGTGGTTCGTCAACAACGCAGGCTGAAGTGAATTCGGCGGGCAGCGGCACTGCCATCCAAACGACCACGCCAGCCCCCATAACGACCACGTCGGTGAAGACGAGAGTAAAGCTGCCGAAAATTGAACTGATCAAATTCACCGGGCGGCGCTCTGACTGGCAAGCCTTTTGGGAAGTGTTTGAGCAGGTAGTGGATAAAAACGAAGACTTGACTGACACAGACAGGTTTCACTACCTGCGAGCATCGGTGACAGGCGATGCGGCTGCTGCGCTGGCGGGCCTTCCATCGACGTCACGATGTTACAACGACGCTATCCAACTCTTGAGGAAGCGGTTTGGAAACGAAGAACTTCTTGCGCAAGAACACCTGAAGAGTCTAATTGATTTGAAGCCGGTGCGTTCTTCAGATGATGTCCGTGGTCTTCGCCGTCTCTACGACACCTTGGCGGCGCACATCAGAGGACTGGAAGTGCTCGGACGGAAGTTGGACACCTTCAGTTCAATGCTACTTCCGATTGCACAACGAGCAATGCCACAGGACATTCTGCTAGACTTCAACCGAAGGTGCGTTGCCGACACCGACCGTCTCGCCAGCGAGCAACAAGGCTCCGTCTCCGATGCCTCATCGCACACTACGGACGAGACTGGAAAAGGTACCGTCTCTTCATTTTCTAAGTTACTCTCCTTTTTGAGAGTAGAGGTCGAAAGCAGAGAGAACTTGGCTGCACTGCAAGGCATGGACCTCTGTCGACAACCTAAAGAAGGCACTAAAGAGAGTCACAAGCAGCTTCGTAAAACGCATGACAAGCATGTCCGATCCGCAGCGATGTTGCATCAGAGCTCGAGCCCGCTGACCTGCTTTTTCTGTGACTCTAACGATCACCAAACGCACAACTGCGACGCCTCAAAAGGTCTAGAGGAGAAGAAACGACTTTTGCAGTCGTCCGGCCGTTGCTTTAGGTGCACGAGAACTGGACATCGGTCACGAGCATGCCGCGTAAACCTGCAGTGCAACAAATGCCACAAGAAGCATGCCAGCACGATGTGCGACCCGACGTACTCAAGTAACAGGCCACCCGGAGCGAACCGAACAGTGACTAATGCACAGATAAGCCTCGAAGCTACGACCACGGGAGACAGCTCCGCTCTCAAAAGAACAGTTTTGTTACAGACCGCGACTGCGTTATGTAGTGGAGAAACTTCCAACGCGCAGGTGCGAGTCCTGTGCGACGGAGGAAGTCAGCGCTCCTACATCACCTCTGACACCTCACGGAAAATGGGATGCACGCTTCTCGGGCATGAAAGGCTGATTGTCGGTGTGTTCGGAGGCCACCAAGAGGAACGCGAGTTCCGAAGAGTCAGAGTTACGCTAAAGACGAGGCGCGGATGTGAGCGCGAGCTCGAAGTGCTGGAAACAGATGTAATTTGTGACCAGCCGATACCCTCGCCACCGGGAAATGTACTGCAAAAGTTGATATCCCTCGGGTACGAAGCAGCTGACTTCTCAACAGACAGCGGTGCAGAAAAGGTTGAGCTGCTCATCGGGTCTGATCATCTATGGGACTTCACGACGGGCAGATGTGTCAAATTAGGAAAACGACTGAGGGCAGTAGAAACATCAATTGGGTGGAGTGTTCAAGGGCCTATTGAGAGCGATATCGAGCAGACAAACTGCCTCCACACCGTGACACTGCGAACTTCAGTGATTGAAAAAGAAACAACTGATATTCTGACCAAATTTTGGACCTTAGAATCAATTGGGGTGAATGAGAGCGAAGACAACGAAAAACCATGTGAGGCCTTGGAGTTTTTTGAGGACATCAAGCGAGACGGTAATCGTTATGAAGTTGCGTTGCCCTGGAAATCCGAGATTTCACTCGAGGACAACAAGGAAATTGCGCTGAAGCGACTCAGTCAGCTGGCCAACCGGCTCAGGAGGGCTCCTGACCTGCTCCAAGAGTATGACACGACCATTAGGCAGTATGGCGTCTCCGACATTGCAGAACGGGTAGAAGACGAGACCATCCGCAACCACTGCGTTTATCACATGCCTCATCAAGCGGTCATTCGCGATTCCCGAAAACTGAGGGTCGTATTTGATGCTTCCTCCCGCGGAAAGAATTCCAAGAGTCTCAATGATAACTTAGAGACTGGACCCAATCTAACTGCGGACCTCGTGGGGCTCCTTCTTAATTTCCGCAAGTACCGAGTTGCACTTGTCGCTGACATCCAACAGGCCTTTCTGCAAATTGGAATCCGAGAACAAGACAGAGACGCCCTTCGATTTTTTTGGTTCCGAGAGACCCCTCAGCCCGGTTCTCCGTTGCCTCCCATTGAAACGTGGCGCATGAAGCGAGTTCCGTTTGGAACCACCGCGAGCCCATTCTTACTCTCCGCTACTCTTCAGCACCACCTGAAATCGTGCGAGGAAGGTTTTCCCCACACCGCGAGCCAGCTGCAGCAAGGCCTTTATGTAGATGACCTACTAACTGGTGCAGATGACGAAGAGGAGGCAGTGAAGCTATACACCGAGGCCAATGCAATCTTCCACGCCGCCTCGATGAAGCTGCACAAGTGGTCGTCGAACAACGAGAGGCTGCGCCAGCTATTTGGGCAAGACTGTAACGAAACCAAGCCTCTGGGATTTGTGTCCGGTGTACTCAAGGTATTAGGACTGGCATGGGACCCCATTACAGATCGCCTGACCTTTGCGTCTTGCGTCACAGACGACACTGGTAAACCAGACACCAAACGATCCATGCTACAAACTACGGCACGGATTTACGACCCGTTGGGATGGCTGTCACCCTTTATCGTGCGGGCCAAGATCTTGTTTCAGAATCTGTGGCGACGAAACGTGGAGTGGGATGATCCCCTACCAAGTGATGTAGCCGAAAGGTGGCTTACATGGCACGGTGAATTAAAACACCTCTCTGAAGTACAGGTGCCGCGGTACTATGGGGCGGACGTAAACGGGCAGTCAACAAAGACGGATCTACACATCTTTGCAGACGCCAGTCCCGTGGCTTATGGGGCGGTCGCATACCTTACCATCGCCTCGGAGGACGGCCTGAATTCAACGGTCGTGATGAGCAAATCGAGAGTGGCCCCCCTGAAAGAACTCACTCTAGCGAGGCTGGAACTCATGGCATGTTTGCTCGCTGCTCGACTATGCAGCTACATCCTAAGCACGATCGAACTGCACCCTGGTCGAGTAATTTTGTGGACCGACTCTGCGATAGCGCTCCACTGGATACGAGGAGATGCGGGACGCTGGCAGCAGTTTGTGCGAAACCGTGTATGCGAGATTCAGCGCGTCACCGGCGGCTATGAATGGAGGCACTGCCCAGGAAAAGAGAATCCTGCGGACCTCCTGACGCGCGGCGTTTCCGTTTCTCGCCTTGCGGCCAGCGACGTGTGGTGGACAGGGCCCCAGTGGCTCCGCAAACCTGATGGCGAGTGGCCACAGGGACTAGTGCAGAACGCGTTCTCTGATGCGGAACTGGAGCTAAAACAGCCAACGAAGGCGCTGCCGGCCATGTCATCCCAAGTGCAATCCCCTTCATTAATGGACATTCAGCGCTACAGCTCCTTCATCAGACTGATCAGAGTCACAGCTTGGGTGCTTCGATTCGTCTCAAGGATGAGACGACGCAAAGATGAAGTCGGAGCTCTTACCGCCGAAGAACTCGATCAGGCTGAAATATTTTGGATCCGCAACGAGCAGAGGGAAGGCTTTCACAGAGAGCTAAAAAGCGTTCATAACCAGCAAGCTTTCCCCGTCGACTCTCCACTCAGAAATGCTTCTCTTATGGTGGACGACAAGGGAATCCTGAGAATTGATGGACGGCTACAACGTAGTCACCTGGACTATGACGCTAAGCATCCCGTCGTGATACCTAAGCAGAGCCACCTATCGAAGCTGCTTGCTCTTTACTGTCACCGCAAAGTGCTGCACGGAGGGATACGTTGCACCTTAACGCAGCTCAGGGAAAGGTATTGGGTGATCGGAGCGAGGCAGCTGGTGAAGAGGACTCTAAAAGAATGTGTAACGTGCCAACGGTTCAACGCTCAACCAGCAAATCAAGTGACTGCTCCACTACCTAAAGACCGCATAACCGAGGCCCAACCCTTTCAGGTGACCGGTGTTGATTTTGCCGGGCCACTCGTTGTCAAGGGGACCTCTCCAACCAAGTGCTATATAGCGCTGTTCACCTGCGCAGTCACTCGAGCTATCCATCTGGAACTGGTCAGCGATATGTCAGCGAGCTCATTCCTTCTCGCATTTCGAAGATTCACCGCCAGACGAGGACTTCCGAGCACCATCTACAGTGATAACGCTCTCACATTCAAGAAAGTGAACAAGGATTTGGGACGTCTCTGGGATGCGATGCGAAGTGGACAGGTGCAAGAGTACATTGTAAGCGCTCGGGTTCAGTGGAAATTCATTGTAGAACGCGGACCCTGGTGGGGTGGCTTCTACGAGCGTCTTGTCGGACTGACGAAGCAAGCGTTGAAGAAGACTCTCGGAAGAGGCTACCTTACACTTGAGGAAATGACAACTACGCTGACCGAAGTGGAATCTGTACTGAATTCCCGCCCACTTACACACGTTTACACAGAGCCAAATGAACCGGAGCCCCTTTGCCCTGCTATGTTTCTTACCGGAAAACGACTGACCTCTCTACCAGCGCTACAACGAAAGGAAATCGCCGCTCTGACCTGTGACCACCTGCGACATATGATCTCGACTCGTAATAAAGCGTTGGAGGGGTTCTGGAAGCGCTGGTGCTCTGAATACTTAAAGGAGTTGCAGCTGACACATTCCAAAGGCGTTCAACGTGGAAGACAAGTTGACATTGGCGATGTGGTCCTCTTAAAAGAAGCTCTGCAGCCGCGCCAAATGTGGAAGCTTGGAATGATTGAAAGGGCTTTCACTGGAAGAGACAACAAGGCAAGAGCTTTTGAGGTCCGAATGCCAGGGGGGGCAAGACTTCGGCGGCCGATTCAACTTATATACCCATTGGAACTCTCCGGCTAACAAATGACTTCCATCATTTGGGGGGGAGTGTGTCGGAGACAAAAGAGTTGAGACGGCGCCGTGCGGTGCGCGATGTTATCGGCCAACGAACCCAGGACGGCGGGAGTGCTGTGTGTGTGTGTGTGCACGTGTATGTGTGTGCGCGCGGGCGGACCAGACGGCGGGCGCCCGGATGAACCGGGCGGCGGTCTGCGGGGTCATCGGCCGGCTCGTCTGCCGGTCGCCGGAAAGGAGGAAAGGGAGGACTCGGCCCGGCGTCGGGACAGTGGTTGTGCGGGACGCTGAACGGAAAGGCCGTGTTTCCAACCTCTGCTGTAAAGTTTTCTTTTGCCATTCGGCCAATTAAACAAGTTAAGTTTTACCGGATTATCTTTCTTCCTTGTGACCGCATATATAGAACGCGTACGTGGAGCACGTATTCTTTCACGTACAACAGCCTTAACAGCCAAAAATGTCGCCTTTCGCTGGGACGAAAACGCGGAGGATGCTTTTGGGGCCCTGAAAAGGAAGCTAATGAGTGCACCGCTGTTGCGCCACCCGGATTTTAATTTGCCCTTCGTTATGGCCACAGATGCGTCAAAGTTCGCAGTTGGTGCCGTGCTATCTCAGGTTATCGAGGGCAAAGAACATCCCGTTGCTTTTGCTAGCCGACAGCTGAGCCCCACAGAGCAAAAGTACGGAGCTACGGAAAGGGAGTGCCTCGCCGCTGTCTGGGCAGTAAAGCACTTCAGATGCTACCTTTACGGCCGCAAATTCAAGCTAGTCACAGACTGCCATCCTCTGAAATGGGTGATGAGTGTCAGGGACCCTAGCTCGCGACTCGCTAGATGGAATCTACACCTGCAGGAATACTGCTTCGAAGTTGAGCACAAGTCAGGAAAGACACATCTGAATGCTGATGCACTCAGCCGCACAGCTGCCGTGGCAGCTATAGATGAGTTTGTCCCCGTAGTCGACCCCGCCGAATTACGCACAGAGCAGTGCAAAGATCCTGACCTGAAGCGAATAATCGAAAGCTTAGAGGGCGCACCGTCTCACCCCGAACAGCTAGGTTATTTCATTGGCAAAGACGGCACCCTGTGTCGGCGCACGAGGCCAACCAGGAAAGGGAGACCAGAGAAAACCGCTTGGGAGAGAGTCGTCATACCTCGGTCGTGGACAGAAAGGGTTCTTCGCGCGTTTCACGATGCGCCATGCGCCGGTCATTTTGGCGTAGCGAAGCCACGCAGGCGTGTGGAGCGTTTGTACTTTTGGAGTGGCATGCGACAGGATGTTAGAGACTACTGTGCGAAGTGTCATTCCTGTCTCGAAAGAAAAACACCCAAGGGACGAAGACCAGCTCCAATTCAGCCGTTCTCTGAGGTTTCGGCTCCCTTCGAGCGGACAGGTATGGACATAATGGGCCCATTGCCCACGACCACTTCCGGAAACAAGTACATTTTGGTATTTGTCGATCACCTTTCAAAATACGTGGAAGCGGTAGCACTCCCAGATCAGAAGGCAGGCACGGTTGCAAGAGCATTTGTCGAACAGATCGTGCTCCGACATGGACCCCCGAGGCAACTCTTGACAGAGAGTTTGCGAGCTGCTTAAGATCGCTAAGAAGCAGACAACACCGTACCATCCGGCTTGCAACGGCGCGGTGGAGCGACTGAACCAAACCGTGGCCGGGTTCCTGTCGCATTTTGTTTCGCGCGACAAGCGGGACTGGTACTTGTGGCTCCCGTATGCAATGTTTGCCTACAATTCCGCAGCACACGAGAGCACGGGCGAATCGCCATTCTTTCTTCTCTACGGCCGAGACCCGGACCAGCCTAGTGAAGTGCCAGAGGGCCCCTATCGTGTCCCATACGCTTCACTGGACGACTATAAGGTTGAGCTAGAATCGCGCTTGCAAGTGGCGAGGGACATCGCAAAGGAGTCCTTAAAGAAAGCGGCGAAGCGCAGGAAGGAGGTGCACGATCGCAGTGCTAGAGACGCGCCGTTTAATGTGGGGGACAGCGTGTACATTGAGAACTGCCAAAGGCAGATTGGGCTAGCTCGTAAGTTCCAGACGAAGTGGAGAGGACCGTGCGAGGTTGTCGAGAAGCTTTCTCCGGTAAACTTCAGAGTCCGAGACGTGAACCGGCGCTTGATAAGGATACACGCAAATCGCCTCAAGTCGGCACCGGTTCAGTATTCACGAAATGAGGAAAGGGAAAGCGCGGATTTTGATGGGGACAGAAGTGAAGCGGAGCGCGCAGATAGTTCGCAAGAAACGCCCTCTCCTGCATTTGTACGGCAGGCGCCAGAGGTGACGGCCGGAATGCCACCGGATTTACTTCATGCATTGCTAGAAGAAGAAGCGCGCGAGGTTGCCGCGCAGATAACGCCAGGAGAGGCTCCTGCCACGAGCCCTCGCGAGTCCCAAAGCAGACAAAGGGTCACAGACTTACTTAGTATGACTCATGAAGGCCGATATCCGCTGCGAAATCGGAAAGCAAAGTCGGACTAATGGCGTAAACAGAGCGGAGTTGTGAACTGGTTAGAATTGTGTAATGCCGCAGCTCATAATATTGCTATGTGCTTATGTGTTAAGTTGTCGGAGTTGGTAGTTAAACCTTTCTGTCATTAAGTAACACCTTCACAGGAGAGCATGCGGAGCGCATGCAGAACCTGCCCTACTTCCTTTCGTTATCTATATTTTTGTCTGTGCCGTGATCGTGCTAGAAGTGGGAGCTCCTTTGTAACTGTGGTAAATTTATTTCGTCCAGTTTGGACTAGAAAGGAGAGGCTTGGGTGCTGAGTTTCATGTTTATCTGTAAAAGAAGATCAGTGCTGCCCCTGGAGACGCCAGTTATGACAGCGGAGGCATATGGTGTTGTGCAGTGGTGTTGAGTGCAGCGAAAAGTGTTTTGTCGGACGCACTGTGCGAGGCGATTCAGAAAGACAAGGGGAGCTGCATGGACTCAAATGTTCGGAGAACATTCTTCTGGAGGGTGAGCGAGTGTGACGTTCCTTGTGTGTGCTACGAGGTTCCGCGTTCGACGGCGCGGCGTAGACGGAGACCCAGATGACAGCGGCATCATCAATTACCCAGCCATGCTCTTTGAGAGTGACGACCAGAACGAAGGGGTTTAAGCCCAAACGGACCCGCCGCCGCCGCCGCCGCGGGAAACGGGCTTTATCCTCCCCAATTGCCGTGGCGGTTCCAGGGGCGGCCTCGTTTCGGCGGGCCTGGCCCCTCCCGAGCACATCCCAGGACAAGGGAACTGTCAGCGGGCCAGAGCGCGCCTTACCTTGAGGAGCGAGTGTCAGTTGATGGATGGAGAACGGAGGCCGGTGACCCGCGGGAACTGTCAGCGGGCCAGAGCGCGCCTTACCACAGCCGACGCTATGCGCTACCTCGAAGACAACCTTCTTTCCCTCGGACTCAACACGTGAGGGGGGCGAGACCATAAGTGCGGTGGTATGTTTGTGCGCCCAAGTGAAAGCCCTAGCCCCCCTCCTTCCCCTCCGGCGTGGGCGTCCTCACCCTAGGGGTGTGGGGAGAAGAGGATATAAAAATCGACAAGCAGTACGGAAGAAGGACGCTCAGGACGACATCGTTCGCAAAGAGGGCCTTCAGCGCCGAAGCCCGACGGCGTGCAGCTTCTGCCAGCAACCGCTCGAGCCCAACTCCGGAGCCACTCCATCGCCCCCATGAAGTCGTCGGCACGTAAGCTCGGACGCCCCAGCCTCTGAATCTTAATCATGTATAATTATTGAATATATCTGTTTGTTTAAACTGAGCCATACGGTGTCTCTTTGCCTCTCCGTTCCGTGTGGACCTGCGCATTATGGGTGTCATCACAGCAGAAAGGCTTTCCCTGTCCTTTGTCCCTTCATTTTTCTTTCGCATTTTCCGTATTTTCATTCTTTTATTTTGTTTTGATATTTTTATTTATTTATTTCCTACTTTTTATCCTTTTGTGTTTATTTTATTTCTTTTTGATTTTTTTTTTCATTTTTCATTTTCTTTGTTTACGAACTGGTGCTTGATCGAATTTTACATTTTTATCTTATTTTACATACAACTTATGATTCACAGTTCGTGCGGACAGCTTCCGTCCACGAACTTCCGTCTGCAACTTCCGTCCACGCCACTGATGAGCCAAGAAAGGCTTACGCCTTAATACGCCAGCAGGCAAAGCATTTATTACTTTTCGCTCGGCACAAGGAATGCATTACAGTTTGATCGCGCATGTTGGCAGAGCAAACAAGAATATTGGCTTTGATGAAAGAAAGGTGAGTTAGGTAGAAAGAGAAAGCAGAAAAAGGAACAGAGTGGCGCGCTACGCATGAAACGACTCAACTCACACGACTCACCAACAGTGATGGCACGTCTCCCGGGGCCTGCTCGCTCTCGTCGGCAGTGACAGCGCTTCGCAGGAATTCCATGCGCTCAATGTGGACCCAGCGGTAGGTGAAGTGCCTTGTCGAACGTCTCCGGCTTTCCTTCCTGAGTTCCTTGGCGTACTGGTCGCGCAGCTCTTGGATCTTTTCCACCAAATCCGGCACTGCGGGAAGGGAGTTGAGAGCTTTCGACCCGCGTGCCGCGGCGGCAGCTATCATTGTTCAATTGCGGGTTCTGTCACTCCTTAGAGCAGTCCTTATTTCGGTTTCTTAAGCTTCATTGCGGTGGCTTACATATCGCGGCCTAATACGTCACGTCGAATGAATATGTGCCCCAATCTAGCAATACTAAAAACAGCGTACAACGCGAAGAAAAAAAAGCTTCCGCGGCTGCTGCTCTGAGTTTAAGGCATCGTTATATTTCCGCGTGCCCATGGGATAGTAGACGACTAGGACAAAGTGGGCCTGTGGCCGATAATCGGCACAGAATCATAAAGTGTTCTGTCTTTTCTTCACCAGTACCACAGGCGAAGCCCACGGGCTGGTGGACGGTTAGACTACGTCGTCGGTAAGCATTTCTTGCACTTGGCATGGAAGGAAGTGTGAAGAAGGCTTGCGACAGTTGCACTGGCACAAGATCAGAAGCACGGCGGAGAAGAATGCACAAGAAGGCTGACTCGCCCACAGGACCACATCGTCCTCCTCGCCTGCTATCCCATGGGCACGCGAAATACATCCACACACGAAGGCCCGCGAGAATTGTACGATGTCGACAATTCGCGGAAAAGACCTTTCATTTTCCTCCTGTTTGCATTAATTACAGTGTTAATTGCATCGATGCATCATCATTACTTTAATTCGAAAGGTAAAGCGTCATTTTTCCCGTGGTTTGAGCGCGAAGTGACTGATGACGCGGGGCTATAAAACGTACATTCTTGGTCTACACGGAACACCAAGTTCCGGACACTCATGCACATCCCAAAAACAAGTACACCATTTGAGAGTGGGGCCCGCACATCCCATAACAAGACTTGCTCCGAGGACCGGGAGAACTGGCTGGCTCCGCCACCGGGGGCCGAATTCCTACTGCCACTCCTGGTACATTATGTCCGCGACGTGCTTTCCCTTTACTCTTCAAAAATATAGTTCTCTTTCTGCCCACCCAATACCCCAAATGTTGCCGTAGGTGTGACAACCCAAGACCCATCATCTACGACACCGTCTGGTTATGCCCGAACACGCCAAGGAACCAACGTACCACTCATATTCCCCACCCTTATTTCTCCTCCTGGCTCAGACCCGAGCGGCCAGCAACGGCTGACTGAGCGGACGTCGCGTCAGCAGGCGGGGTTTTGGACTGAGTAGGGTGCATCAGTGAAAGCGCGGAGCTCACTTCGAGACGCCCTAAGATTGCTCCCATGAAGAGAGACAGCCATCACTATCCCAAACCCACTCCCCATTCTCTTCCCTTGGGGCTCGATAAAAATTAATGTGGATTAGCCCAACTAATCTAGGATATACAAAGCGAAAGCGAGATTGAGGTCTCCACTGACCCACGGAGCCGGTTGTGCGGCTTTCATTTTGTAAAAATGAACGGTCTTTGCAAAGTTGTTAACTCCAATGCATTCTATGAACGCCGTCGGCTCACTTGTTTTGTTTGGTTTTTGAGGAAAGGGAATGGCACAGTAACCGTCTCGGTGGACACCCGAACCGAGATGTAAGGGAAGGGATAAAGGAGGGAAGGAAAGAAGAAAGAGAAAACCAAAAATTCAGTTCGATTTTGAGGAAAGGCGCGGCGCTGCGCAGTGGTGAAACACCTGTGGCTCGGTGCTACTAGTGGCGCTTGCGCAGTAGTGACTAGGGAGCGAGAGAGAGAGAAATTGGCAGTGGCTTAGCTCGGTTATGCCAGGATATACGTAGCGAAAGCTAAGGCATATCATGGTTAGCCTTGGTTAACCTTAATTGCAAGTTCAAGTTAGACTTGTCGTCAAGCTATGTTGTCGCATTAAAAACAACACAACCGGTGTTGCGCCGCACGCGAGCTCTCCTCAATCTTCCGACATGTTATCAGGCATGCGACGCAGCTGGCGAAGCGAGCGGAGGCGAGCCCAACAACGAGGAACGCGGGTGACGTCATACCAAACGGCGGCGGCGGCGGCGAGCCGCGCGGTGTGACATCATGTCAGATGGCGCCGCGAGCGTGCAAAGCACAGTGACTGTGTCAGATATCTCGGTGAACACCCGAACCGCACCGTAAAGGAAGGGAAAGAAGAAAGAGAAAAATGAAAGTTGCATTTTGAGGAAAGGCGCGGCGCTGCGCAGCGGCGGAACACCTGTGGCTCGGTGCTAATAGTGGCGCATGCGCAGTTGACTAAGGAGCGAGAGAGAGAAATGCGCCGTGTGTCGTCACTGCTCCTCGCGCATGCGCAGCACGGCTCTCCAGGAATCACGTGAAACTGGTCAACCTGCGGCCAGTAAAGCTTTCTCTTTAATATGTTTATGCCACCGCATGCGATCCTCTTCTCTCTCTTTTTACGGCGAGCGCCGTTTTACCGAGACCACCACCATGAGTCGAGCTTCAGTCTGGGTCGATGACACAGCTGGCCCGACGAGAGAACAATGGCGCGGTCGAAGAACAGAGGACATGCAGATGGAGAAACAGGTGGAGGGAGCCACAGTTAGCGCGACACAAAAACTTCGCGCGGCCTGTGGTCGATTATGGCTCTTCTGCTTTTCGCGTGGCCTGACGCCACAGCCGTCGGGCGGCCTAAGAAAAAAAAAATTCAGGTGCACTTTGGTGATCTGAAGTGAGCGAGGTGAAAGCCTCTCTGCGCCCAGTTTGGCTGCTTCTTTTAATGTTTTATGCGAAGCATATTAACGTAGGTTTCGGGCCTTCGCGCGACGCCCGGCGGTGGCCACAATTGACCCTGAAGTGGGGTCACGTGACATGACGTCACGTGATGACGTCACACAGGCTGCAGATGGGGCCTCATATCGCGCCGTCGGTCGCCTCCCGGCGGTGGCCACCATTGACCCTGAAGTGAGATCACATGATGTGACGTCACGTGATGACGTCACACCGGCTGCAGATGGGGCCTCATATCGCGCCGTCGGTCGCCTCCCGGCGGTGGCCACCATTGACCCTGAAGTGAGATCACATGATGTGACGTCACGTGATGACGTCACACCGGCTGCAGATGGGGCCTCATATCGCGCCGTCGGACGTCGCCCAGCGGAGGCCTCCACGCTTCGGTTCGCGCCGTCGCGCGCGACGCGGCGGCGGCGCCACCATCGCTGCATCACGTGATATGTGACGTCACGCCAGGGATGAAGGGGCGCGCGCCCGCCGTCGCGTCAGTCTCTGTGCCCGCAACCGCGCCAGCGTCTTTGCGCCGGGCGTGTATGCGGTCAAGATGCCTCCAAAGTGACGTGCAAACCAAGAGTCATGCATTTACGGACCATAAGAGTGTGTTTGTCGGGCTGCAAAGAATAAAGTACGACGATTAACCTAAAACCACGTCTCCGTTACTTAGCCCCATCCACACTGAGGCAGCTGCTTAACATGCTTGGCATCCACTGGGCTTAACCTTGATAAGCCTCCAATTTTTTTTTTCACTTTGAGTTCTTTACTTTTATTTTTTATTTGTTTTATGTTAAAATTAGAAATGTTTTCATTTATTTATGATTTCTTAATGTTTATTTCCTAATTTATTTGCATCTTTATTTTTTTTATTATTATTATTATTAATATTATTATTATTATTATTATTATTATCATCAATGTCTAATCGCAAATGAATGGTTACTTAGTAATCACTAAGAGTATACGGGTTATATCAATTATGCCATTGATGACGTCATTGAGTGACAGATTTCGCAGACGGACGGACAACGATGAGCCAGGAAAGGCTTTCGCCTTAAAATTCTGGGCGCACTTAAGACCCCTTACATGCTGTGGAGGCCAAAGCATGTGTGCATTTGTGCTTTCGAACTCGCGCGTTCGCGAGCGCTCGACCTCGACGCAGGTTGCGCACTGCGAAATGAAACCCAGACACGCCTCGCACCGCTGCTTCCTCAAACGCTGAATCCACGAGGGTCCGAGTCGAACAGTCGGACACTAGGTTCCAATAACTCTCGCGAGCTAGCCCCAACCTTGACTGTCAGATGTGTGCTTATGTGCAACGGGACAACCCGCAACGCTGTATACGACGCACGGTTGCGTCACAATTTTGATAAGAAAATTGGTTTTTGAGGCAAGGAAATGTTGCAGTAACTGTCTTACATCTCGGTGGACACCTCAACTGCGCTTTAAGGGGGAGAGGGGGTCTGGGAAGGCATACAATAGTAGGTGCATATGACGCCAGTTCCAACGCCTGTCGCCAGCTATCGATCAACTTGACCAGCACATGTAACCTGTATACGATACACACCACCCGGAAAGCGTATGACAAACAGTTGCGCCAAAATTTTGGTACAAATGTAGTCGGGAAACCTGGCGCCACATGGCGGTCCGCCAGTTATACCCTAAGAGCAAATGGCGCTTCGAAGGCGATGGAGAGGTGTGCAACGCCGCGCTCGACGCTGCTGTTGCGACACCATCTGGGACCAGCTCTCGGGGCTTGACGCCGGTCGCCGACGGAATTTCGTCCAGTGGGGCTAGCAAGGCTTTCGCCTAGTATATCGTGGCAGCCAGAGTCGGCGCGACGCCAGAACTTCGCGCGGCCCAAAGGCAAATTCCAATCGACGACCTGCAGCGCGCTCCGAATCCGCGAAGGAGCAATGCGTCTAAGGCGAGACGTCTAGGGAGCGGGCAGTCGCGGTGGAATCTCAGAGCTCAGGATCTGAATAGAAATCGCCCATTGAAACAGCACTTCGGTATCGCTGAGCAAGTTTTCTCGCTCCGGATCGCCGATTAGAATTCTCCTTAAGTGAGAGCTAACAGGAGGCTGTTGCGTCCGCAGTATCGTGGTGTGTTCGACGAAAAATTTCTCGCCCACCGCCGCACTAAACAGCGCGAAAGTCGTTTTTGGTGCAGAGAAGCCCATGCCATGTGCGAACGAAATAAAGAGGAGAAATAAGTTGCAAAATATCGATTGTCTTTACAGTACCTAGCACTGCATAACGCCCCTGTGTTTTGCTGCGCTTAGTAAAACAGCGCAGCAGTGCGAGGAGTGGCTCTATAGTCAGAAATTTGTGCGCTAAGCAGCGAACACTGCAACACTGCCGCAACAACAGCAGCAATACTGCCTGCTTTTTTTCTTTCACAGCACAGCGTGGATAAACGAGGAACTAGGATATTGAACCACGGAACGCTAAGCCGAAACGCCCATCAGCGCTATGACCAAGGAGCTTGCCTCAGCCGCCCGACCAGCAACAAAAGGTAGAAGGGACGCCGCGGTCCCGACCTTACCATCGAACTCATTGTCCAAGTAGACGGCGATGGCATACAGCGCGTTGCGGCGCTTGCGGTCGTCGGCGTAGTCCGGGTGCTGCCTGTCCCACAACCACCTTGCGCAGCGGTACAGTTCGATGAGCTGGGCCTCCTTCCTGTTCGTCCACACAGGCTTGCGCTCCCCGCTCGACGTCGGGATGGCCGGCACGGTCGCATCCATAACTGCCGGAGTGAAGTCCACTTGGCGACAGCACGATTCGATCTGAAAACACGAAGGGAAACGCCGCCGAGTCTTTCGTTTGGCTCACGAGTCGCCAGAAGCTGAGCACTGGTTGACGAACGCGCAACGACTGCACAGCATATCTTTCCGTTCTTTGAGTCTCTGCCTCCCTACTCCGACAACCAGGCCTCACACACCAGTTACCGCTTGCCCACTTACCTCTGTTGATGTTTCTGGTAGGAACCGTCTGCATGCACTGCACATATATATATATGTCGATTAGAGCGCCGGAACATACAGCGGAGGAGCGGTGAAACAGGCTTTGGAGCGCGTCCGATCCAGCGTCGCCTGGATGGCTGGATCAGACGCGCTGTGGGGTGGGTGGAGAAGCGCTTTCCCAACACTGCACGATCACATCTTGAAGTACGAGCGTTCGCGTTCCGCCAAAGGTACATGTATCGTGCGTCTGCGTCATTGATTGATTGATTGAATGAATGAATGAGTGAAATAACTTTATTGTCCAGCAAAGAAGGATGGTATTACCCATGCGCTTAGACGACGGCTCGGAGCTCTTGGGTCCGGGCGACGAGGGAGAGAGACACAACTTTATTTGCCACAGGTGTCGGGAATTAGGGCAAATGTGTCCTGTGTGGCCGCCAGGCGGGGGCGACGTCCTGGGTCCACGAAATGAGTGAAAGGTGAGCGGTCTTGTATAGCTGGGTGAGGAGTTGGTCCCAGATTTCCGCAGAGGGAGCTGGCAGGAGGGCCTGTGGGGGCGGGTTATTTTCGCATCCCCATCGGATGTGCGCCTGAGTGGCGGGTTGAAATTTTTTAATTGGTTTTTGGGGAAAGGAAATGGCGCAGTATCTGTCTCGCATATCGGCGGACGCCCGAACCGCATCATAAGGGAAGGAATAAAGGAGAGAGCGAAAGAAGAAAGGAAGGAAGAGGTGCCGTAATGGAGGCCTTCGGAATAATTTCGACCACTTGGGGATCTTTAACGTGCACTGAAATCGCACAGCACGCGGGGGCCTTTGCGTTTCGCCTCGATCTAAACGCAGCCGCCGCGGTCGGGTTACGAACCCAGGAACTCCGGTTCTCCATTGTAGCAATTTGGGCATGTTGGGTCATATTGCCCGTTGGTTATTAGTGACAGAGAGGAGCAGTAAGTAGTTTTATAAAAAAATAATAAAAAGGAAGGATAAGATTTTTGCTAGCCCCCGCTTCTGTCATCGCTACTGAAAGCACATAAACTGGGGCAGCCGAAATAAAGTATAGCAGGCAGAATGGAGAAATCAAATAAAGAGGTGAGGGGACAGGAAGAGAGGATAGGGTTAGGGGTAATATACACAAACTATTTACACAATAAGAAATGTGTCTAGGTTGTGCGCGTGATTAGTTCGTGATGGAGCAATAAAAACATACGCGCAGAGACTATGTTGACTACAACTGGAGTGGGACGTCCAGTTGTTAATCATCCAAGGTAGAACTCGCGCAGCGTTCGGTCACTGCGGTCACTGCGTGTAACTACCTGGCTGACTCGGAACAGACGGGACGTCAAGGCCGCCTGTTCGAGGAATGCAGAGAGGCTCACCAAGGTTCCCTCAATTTAGCGCGCACTGCCCTGCGGCCACAATTGCGTCTTGAGGTAGTCTGGTAGTACACTCAGCGCCCTATCGGCCGCAAGCATGTCGCGACGAGCATCGGCGAACGCGGCACAGTGAAGAAGCAGGTGCTGTTGTGTTTCCACTGCACCGCATCCGTCACACATTCACTCGTCGCGATTCCGTGACGCTCCCGTTGTTCCCCGGGCCACACGCAGCCAATGCGCACGCGGAGGATCATTGTACGTTGCGACCGCGTAAGTGCGTGACAGACGGTGTTGCTGTCGATTCGCTCACCTCCTGTGATGCGTGGGTCGGGGTGCTGCTTTTGGAGATTGTCCTGGATGACCGCACGCACGTCCTCCACCGCAAGGGGCAGATCGCTGGCAGGTAGTTGATGTGGTAAATCCAGGCATTCACAAACGACGACACAGAGGGGACACAGCGCTGTGTGCCCTCTGTGTCGTTGTTTGTGAGCGCCTGGATTTATCATAATGAACATATACCAACTAGCTCCGTTTTCAGCGTAGTTGATGAGCGGCGGTCGCGAGGTCGTCAGCTTCTTCGTTGCTTCGATGAGTAACTTCGTTGAATGCATTCATCGATGATTCGTTGAATAGCTTTTCGTGCATAATCAATGAAACCACCCTAATCACCGAGGGTATAAATGAGTACACCTTTGTGCTCTGCTGGCAGTCGTGAGCCTTCTTGTAGCGACCTTTCGTACCAACTAATTTAATTAGAAACCGGGACCTAAGGCTGGCCCGGCCTCAGTAACAATGCCGGTGGCTGCATATTGATTTAAGGTATTACCGCCTACTGAGTCATTTCTAGAAAAAAAGAGAAGTGGAAGTCTCTTTTTTATGAACGCTTACCTTCCACGTCTACTACGCAGCGTAGAACTTCCCCGGTTAGGTTAGGCCTCGCGTCTGACCACTTCTGGCAGGTTTACAGGCAAAGATTCTGGCAGGTTTACAGGCAAAAGCTGTTCCAGGCAGCTTGACATAGTCCATAAAACCAACAAGAAGAAATTGTCCGACAAGTCATTGTCATCACCCGCCATTACCTTGTATAATTCGTCTACCCGGTTCCGTTTAGAAAAGCAACGATATGTGCAGAGACGCATGGCAAAAATGAAGTCTAGTGCTGAGATATGGCTACGTCACAGCTATTGCTGTAGTGCACTTGAGTGATACGCACTTGTGTTGATATCGACGTGCCTATAAACGTGGGCAGTCACTGTGCGGTTGCAAATTTGCTTCCCCATTTTGCTGATTAGAGTTCAGTTATTGAAGAAGGTATTAAGAGTAGAATTATCTGAAAAAAGCGAAAGGGGATCACAGTACTACTGTGTGAAGGATAACATACGTCCTGTCATTCCCAGAAATTCTGGAGAAGCGAAGTTTTTTTTTTTTTCGCATATCTTCGCACTTTTTTCGCATATCTTAAAAGTGCACCATAACAATCAATGTATCCACAGATACATCCTCGGGACGGTTGTAGTTCCTCGGGACGGTTGTAGTTTTTTGTTATTTATTGTCAAAAACGCACTCCATTTGTTTTCTATGGAGTCATAACTGCTGGGTACCAGTGAAGGACTAAATTTAATAGCAAGGTTTTGTCGGAAGATTAAATGCCAGTAGGGTCACTACGTTGATAAGTAATATCCCAGAGTTTCCTCATGGTTATTACACGAAACGCGCCCATTGGTTTTCTATTGTAGTCTTAACTACTCGGTGCGAACACAGGACAAAGTTGAAAAGCAAGTCTTTGCTACGCACCGGAAGGTTAGACCGGGTTCCCATCGATGTGTTCATATATCACAATATCCCACAACGGCCTCACAGTTAAAGCATTTGACCGCGAGAGGTGTACTCGGTTGCCTTTGTGTAACGTACAATGCATTACCAGCTCTAAGGGCAGACCAAAAGCCTCGACTTCCGAGAAGTGAGAGAATAAACATGGCGTAAAAAGAATTCGCCTATGGAAAGCAAGGGGCGACAAAATTTGCTCCGCAGATTTTCAATGCTTCGCAGAAATCACAAGTGCGCTATATATCTATACGCACGACGTCTAAAAGACGATTTATAGAATGCCCTATTTCTGAAGCGTACAATTTTTCGATGTGGAAACCTCTGAATCACGGAACGCAGCTTCCGATTAATTGCCCTGAAATGGCATTTAAAGATAATTATCGACTAGCCCTTTCGCCGTATTATTCACTCATTCAAGAGACATCATTGAGGCTTTTGAACTTTTCAGTGCTGCCGTGGAAGCACGTTATGCACCTATTATGGGCATTATCGATTTCTGTCTTGTGCAGAACGTCCTTTTCTGAGACGCTGTTGTACTTGTTTCTGTTAGCTCCTTCTTATTTAAGGGTGCGGAATATAAGTTAGTGGTCTTGTCTGTGATCGAACCAGCCATTCATCATTCCTCCAGTGAAATGCAGCATACGTGCGACAAGGACGGAATACGATGCGCGAAGTCCCCCAGAGAACAGTGCGGCAATAAAGAATTCACGGCGCATTGTGCCTTTCTACGTTCTCGTCAGTGCTTGATCTCTTACTTGCCAACGCACATTCTGAAGGACCTCCAGGCAGAAAGAAGAAGACGAAAATAAAGTTGCAGGCTAGCAGAATCAGAATCAGAATCAGAACGTTTATTCACGCAGAAATTTATACACAAAATGCTGTGTAGTCATCTGGATCCTTAGCCGCTATGGCTAGTGATGGATCCATTACAAACATTGTCAGAGTTAAACAATCACTATATGGAGCATTGCTATGAGCAACAACACGTGTTTAGCTTGGTGCATCAGATTGCTTGTTAAGGTAGTGGCGTTTTAGTTTAGAAACAAAGTTGGACGTGTATTTCATGTAACACGGCACGGTATTCCATATTTTAGCCCCGATAAAAGAAATTGAGCGCCGCCCGTATATGTTGTGAGCTATGGGTAAATTAAAATTATTGTGCTGTGCCTGCCTAGTGTCACGTTTGGGAGAGATGAATATGGAAGAAGGATGTGGAGAGTTCGTGCTAATTATCTGGCGGACTAAAATGGCCGTTTTGTACTCACGTACATTGGTGAAGGGCATTATGTTTAATTCATCAAAAAGAGGTTTGGATGGTATTGCTCTCGGTGCATATGATATTATTCTGACAGCCCTTTTCTGGAGAGTGCTAACTTTTGCTAAGTAAGATGCGAAGGTGAAACCCCAGGATTCAATGCAGTATATTAAATGGTTATGGAAAACGCTGAAATATATCATTCGTAGTGTGTTCTTGTCAAAATGTTTTTGTGCTTTAATTAGTGCATAGCACCCAGAGGTTAACTTTTTGCATAAGTTTTCTATATGAGGTGCCCAGTGTAGATTCTCATCAAGAGTTACTCCTAAATATTTGTAGCTTTGAACCCGTTCAATTGGTAATCCATCGAGATGCAGACTACATTCTACGGGGGTAGATTTACGACGGGAGGTGAAAGCAATGAACTTTGTTTTTTTAACATTTAGCGCTAGTTTGTTAGTGCTAAACCAATTTGCTGCTTTTTGGAGGCTATCATTTGCAAGTGATTCAGCCTTTTCTGCCGACTGATGAGGTATTAGTAGAGCTGTGTCATCTGCGTACATGACTGCTTGTCCATGCTCAATGAAACGAGGAAAATCATTTATAAAGAGGGAAAAAAGCAGGGGGCCAAGTACTGACCCTTGCGGAACTCCTGTCCTAACTTCCCCCATTGAAGATCTTTGATCTGAGATTTGCACGAATTGCATGCGGTTAGTTAGGTAGCTACGGAAAAAATTGATGGCTGGTCCTCGAAATCCATAACTTTCAAGTTTCTGTAACAAAATGTCATGTTTAACAGTGTCGAATGCTTTTCTAATGTCAAGGAATATGCCTATAATAATCTTGTTTGAATTTAAAGCCCGGTTAATTATTTCTGTTGCTGAGTGTACTGCTGTGCCTGTAGAATGACCTCTGCGGAAACCATGCTGTTCTCTGGCTAAGATGCCATATTTTTCAACAAAATCCTGTATTCTCTTAGCTATTAGTTTTTCGAAGAGCGTATTAATGCAACTCAGTATGGTGATTGGGCGGTAATTTTCTACATCATTGGGATTGTCGTTTTTGTAGATCGGTACAACTCTCCCAATCTTGAGCGTTTCAGGATAGATACCCGATAAAAAAGCCTGATTAAATATTTTTTCCAGTGGAAGGCACAAAATATGAATGTTGTCCTTAATGATGTTCACTGATATTTCGTCATGACCCATAGCTTTATTAAGCGACATCTGGCGGACGACAGCAACAATTTCGGCAGCTGTTATCTCTGTGTAAGCAAAAGTATTAGAGCACGGAGTTGGCAAAACAGTACAAGAGTTGATTTGCAAGGTGGCAGCTATACTATTACCTATGTTAAGGAAAAAATGGTTGAACGTTGAAGCAAGACATGCTAGGTCAGAGTTGAAGGCACTGAGCTCTGGCAAAATACTACATTTCTCGAGGGATCTAGTAATGGAAGCGATTATCCGCCATATTTCTTTTGAGTTACCTTGGGCTTTCTTAACCAGGTTGCTATAATACTGTTTTTTTCGCCTCCGCATCATAGAAAGTGACATATTCCGTATGCTTCTGTACTTTTCCTTGTAATAATTGTTGTTTGGATTTTTCATCAACTTAGTATGCCAATGCTCTTTTAGTCTGATTATGGAGAGTATTTCTTCATTCATCCAAGGACAAATAGGTGAATGAAGGCGCCATGCTCTGCGAGAGTTGTATTGCTTTTGGACGCAGCATGATGAAAGCAGCGTGCTGAATGCATTATATGCTTTGTTGGCGTCATCAAAATCGATGCTTGAAAAGTCTTTTTCTTGGATAGAAATTTTTGTTGCCTCATAGTACCATCTTGGTGACATATGAGTGTTGTCCTTGGAATGATGTACAGCTATTGTAGGAGCGATAAGAAAGGTCGGGAAATGGTCTGTAATGTTATATTTTATCACACCAAATTTCAAGCGGCTGACATCCAAATTTGATAATATGTGATCTATTGTAGATGATGATGTTGGCGTTATTCTGGTTGGACTTGCTATATGGTTTTGAAAGCCGTAGGATGACAAAAGATTTACGTATTCACTACTAGATGAAACAGCTGTGTTGATGTTAACGTCGCCACAAATAACCGCCTTTTTTTCCTTATTTGTGAGGCTGTACAGTGCCTCTTCTAGTTTGTCCAAAAATGGCTGAGTTCTAGACATGGGTGGACGGTACATGACACCAATAACCATGTTGTTTCCTAGTTCTATAAAGAGCATTTCGTAGTTACCCATACTGGTCTCTGTAATGTCCAGTAATTTTTTGTAAGTGATTTCCGATGACAGGTAAAAAGCTACACCACCGCCTCTAGAACCAGCCGCTCTTGGCAAGGACACAAATTTATAACCAGGTAGATTCAGAGATTCGTCTCCTTTAAGCCACGTTTCTGAAATTGCTATGACGTCATATCGCATTTTCTGGTGAGAAAGAAAGGCAGCGAGTGAGTCATAGTTTTTATGCAGACTTCTAATGTTGCAGTGTAGTAAAGATATGTTTTTTCCACGTATTCTGGCTGTGTTGTTCAGCATTTTTATGCTTGTCGCTATGTAAGCGCAATGCTTTAGAAAAAAGGAAACGGCTATACTATCTTAGACAGGTCGTCGCGAGTGGCTATGTGAATGACAGTGGAATTTTCTGCTTTCCTTGCCAGTATTTTAGAGTTAGAGACCCAGACGAACTTCCAGTTGTTGGCTTTCTTTCGGGCAATTGCCATTCCAAGCAATGCTTTGTATTCGGGGCACAGGTGCTCGTTCAGGTACACGGGTGTGGTCTCGGAAAAACCAATGTCATTTGCGGATAGCCTCTTTTTCCTTGCAGACTGCAAAAATTTGTCCCGAGCTGCGCGTGAAGCAAACTTGACAATGACGTTCTTTTTCGTTTTTTCTTTTGTGGGAACACGATGTACTACGTCTATGTCGGTTGTTTCTACGTCCATTCCAATTTTTTCACAAAGTTGCAGGCTAGCAAATTTACTACTTGTCACGCGTATTCAGATCGAAGAACTACAGTGGTTGGCGAGCAAAAGTTGGAGTCATTCTACAAAGAAAATGAGATATACAAGAAAACAAAATGTAACCTTCAGCCTTCAACTCGAGTTTTGCGCGGCTTCCATTTCAAAGTTCAAATGCAAGACGCGCGAAACCCGCGTCGAGGGCTCTGCGGAAAACAGGGATGCTGACGAAATCGGCACTGGGAACATACATAATGTTTAAGCAGGAAATTGGAAAAGAAAATATCTATGATAATTGCAGGGGAAGCTCTGTATTGTTCGAGGCCAGGACGGGAGTATTGCGGCCTAGGGCATATCGAGTCCGGTACCACGAGACATGTTTTGCGCTGCATCTGAAGAGGAGGAGGAAACGGCTGAACACTTGATACTTTACTGTAAAGGGATTCACCGTAGAGTTGAAACAGCGGGGCTGATTTATTCAAAGCGTTCAAGTTCAAGCAAAGTGAAAAAAAAATCAGGATTTAAGCGGGTAGAAATAACAAAGTGAAGGTTATCTCATTGGTGGCTAAAATCAAGACGAGTGAAATTTCAAGAGTCATGGCTAGGTGGCGTCAGCCACCGCCCAATTTAAAGTGTTCACCTTTATCATCATTCCATATACCACATAAAGTTATTGATATATGCCGGTGGCATTGTTCTTCTAGAAGACCGCGCGAGAGGCCTTCAAGACTTGACGGACATTTGTAGAAAAGAGGCGAAGGCTCTACGACTGACATTTAGCACTGAAAGATCGGGAAACATGGCTTACTATGATGAGCCTGGTACATGGACGCTACGAAACCTGTCTTCAGTTAAGGCGCACAAGTACCTTGGTATATGCATACATGATGGCAGAAAAGGGGAAAATTATAAAGTAAGAAAACGCAGCTGTAATGAGGAATCGCGCGCTCTCGGGATATAACAAATATGCAGTCGTTCGGGGAAGCTGGAAAGGCGCAATGGTACCGGGCTTGACGTTCGCAAACGCTGTGGAGTGCTTGGTATCTACCGCCAATTCGGCACTTGACATAAAGCAGAGGTTAGACAGTAGGCTTGCCTTTGGGGCACATGGAAACACTGCTAATGAAGCAGCTCAAGGTGATACGTGGTGGTCAACATTCGAAGCGCGTGAGGCAAAAAGTAAGGTGGAGTATGAAGAACGGTTGTGGCATATGAACGACAAGTGATGGGCGGAATTTTTCACGTACTTATACCGATGCAGTATCGATACTACACGGAGGCGAAGACCTACTACTGCGTGCTGATGACTACAAGTGTCAAAGGGAAGTTACTGGTAGTATAGGACAACTTTGAAACAAAGTACCATCCTCAGAAAGTGCTCACCGGCAAAAGATAATGCTGGATAAGCTGACGTTGGAGCTCTAGAGCCGGGAGGTGACTCAACCGCACGTCTTCCAGAGAAAGCCTGGCACTGAGAACGGCCTTCGAAGATCGTGGCGACAAAGCACTCCCCAAAAACTGATAGCGGTGGCCAGTTTCTTATGCTTCTCTTTGTTCGGTATGACCAGCTGTTTCCTGGAACTCT
>JARKHS020014927.1:0-53362 GCA_030143305.2 Amblyomma americanum | reverse complement strand
CGTGAAACGCGCGAAGAACCCTTTCTGTCCACGACCGAGGTATGACGACTCTCTCCCAAGCGGTTTTCTCTGGTCTCCCTTTCCTGGTTGGCCTCGTGCGCCGACACAGGGTGCCGTCTTTGCCAATGAAATAACCTAGCTGTTCGGGGTGAGAAGGTGCGCCCTCTAAGCTTTCGATTATTCGCTTCAGGTCAGGATCTTTGCACTGCTCTGTGCGTAATTCGGCGGGGTCGACTACGGGGACAAACTCATCTATAGCTGCCACGGCAGCTGTGCGGCTGAGTGCATCAGCATTCAGATGTGTCTTTCCTGACTTGTGCTCAACTTCAAAGCAGTATTCCTGCAGGTGTAGATTCCATCTAGCGAGTCGCGAGCTAGGGTCCCTGACACTCATCACCCATTTCAGAGGATGGCAGTCTGTGACTAGCTTGAATTTGCGGCCGTAAAGGTAGCATCTGAAGTGCTTTACTGCCCAGACAACGGCGAGGCACTCCCTTTCCGTAGCTCCGTACTTTTGCTCTGTGGGGCTCAACTGTCGGCTAGCAAAAGCAACGGGATGTTCTTTGCCCTCGATAACCTGAGATAGCACGGCACCAACTGCGAACTTTGACGCATCTGTGGCCATAACGAAGGGCAAACTAAAATCCGGGTGGCGTAACAGCGGTGCACTCATTAGCTTCCTTTTCAGGGCCCCAAAAGCATTCTCCGCGTTTTCGTCCCAACGAAAGGCGACATTTTTGGCTGTTAAGGCGGTGAGCGGCTTAGCGAGCTTGGCGAACTCCTCTATGTGCCTTCGGTAGTAACCGATCAGGCCGAGAAACTGCCGGACCTGGCGGACGCTAGTCGGGGATGGAAAATCCGAGACACACCTTAGTTTCTCAGGGTCCGGTCGCACGCCGTCAGCTGAAACAACGTGCCCGAGGTATTTCACCTCGTTTTTGAGGAATTGGCACTTAGAGGGCTTCAGCTTGAGACCCGCTGCTCTTAGTCGCACCAAAACCTGCTCAATATCGCGCAAATGGTTATCAAAACTGTCACTGTATATGATAATGTCATCCATATACACGAAGCACAGCCTCCCCAGAAGACCTGCCAGGATAACATCAGCGGTTCTCTGCCAGACAGCAGGGCTGTTGGCCAGACCCATCGGCATTCTTTTCCATTCATAGTGCCCTGAGGGCGTGTTGAATGCCGTTTTCTCGGCATCTGCCGGATCCATTGCTATCTGCCAGAATCCCGCCGCCATGTCCACTACCGTGAAGTACCTGGCAGAGCCCAGCTGAGAAAGCGTCTCCTGTATATTGGGGATGGGGTATGGATCGATGCGAGTTACGGCATTTAGTTTGCGGTAGTCCACTACCAATCGATACGAGCCATCTGGCTTTTCCACCAATAGTGCTGGTGCTCCCCAGGGTGACTTTGAGTGTTCGACAATGCCGCGATCAATCAGGTCCTGCACCTGCCGCTCCATCTCCTCACGTTGGGAGTAAGGAATCCTGTACGCACGCTGGTAAACGGGCGATGAAGTGCCGGTTTCTATCCTGTGCTTTATAACGCCACAGCAGCCCAAATCCAGGTTGGACGCGGCGAATACCTCCGAGTAGTCGTTCAGCAAACCAGCCAGAGCCTCCCTCTCCCTGGATTTTACGTGAGAAAGATCGAACGACACCTTTGGAGCAGCCGAAGGACTAGCATGCTCTACAGTTGCGAGTACCGTATCGGTGGGCTCACGTTGCTCTATCGCAGAGGTGAAGAAAGCCAATGTTTTGTTCTTGGGAAGGCTCAGTGGCTGCTGGCTACAGTTAACCACCCGTAGGGGCACTCTGTGGGCGTCATTAACTGTCACGAGGCACGCGGCTGCCTTCAGGCCATTGCTGAGAGAGTCGACCGGCTCAAGCACTCCCACGGCGCCGCTCTCTACATCTGAAGGCACAAACGCGTACAAAATGTGCTCCGACCAAGGAAGGACGACCGCCTCCTCGACCAGCCGGACGGCAACCCGCGAATATACCTTCTCCAATGATCCCACTGTTTGACGGGTGTCAATATCGGTAATGCGAATCTCAGCCCCTCTCCTGTTCAAAAACGGAACTTTTGAGCCGCCCGCATTAACCTCTTCCTCAGAGAATGAGACTACTACCTTCCCTTTTCTCAAAAAATCCTGCCCTAATATACCTGACACTCCGTTTGGCAGAGACACCGTGTCCGGGCATACGTAGCAGGGGTGCTCCAATGCAATTCCGCCGAGAGAGAAGTGTAACCGGTAGAGTCCACTTATGCCAAGAGGATCCCCCGTTATGCCTACAAATTTGGTTGCCATACCACCAGACGCTTCCAACACCTCGCGGTCCCCCTTCCTTCGAAGCGTGTTAAAACTGCTCTCCTTAAGCAATGTCACCTTTGACCCCGTATCTATCAACAATTCCATACAACAACCATTTAACTTGCAACGCACAACAGGGCATGCCTCGTCGGCCACACAAACTACCACCACCTCATCATCTACTGCTCCCTCCCCACGCTCCTCAGGCTGGGGAGGACTAACTAGTTTTTTGACTCGGTATCTGGAGCCCCGCTGTAGGCTTGCTTAGGGCGTGTCTCGCCTGCTTCTCTTTGTGGCTCCCCACGGCGCACGTTTTGGCAGAACCTGGCGATGTGTCCGCGACCCTGGCAAGCGAAGCATACGATTTCTTCAAAATCTCGCATACCGCGCCTGTAGCTTTGTGGCGGTCTCCGGTTTCCAGCGAATGGGCGCTGTTGAGCGCGCGCTTCAACCTGGCATTCTACCTGCTGAGATAGCAGCTGTTCTAAGCGATCTAACCGCTCTGTCAAGAGAGCAACCTCAGGGTTGAGCACCGCTCTCTCTATGACGCGTACTCTCGCTGCGGCTGTCGTTAACGCCTCATTTTGTTCCTCATCCAATGCGGCCTCCACGGCTTGGTCGAAATTGCTCGGCTTGCGCGAGAGCACGAACCGGCGCACGGGGTCTTGCAGACCAGCCACGAACAAAGCGGTCATTTCCTCTTTAAGTATATCCTCCGCGTATTTCTTCTTAAGCTGGTCTCCTTCCTCCTCCCTGCTTAACGTATCGCGCGCTAATCGCTGAAGCCGCGACGCAAACGTTCGCACGTCCTCCCCTACCATCTGTCCGGCGTCACGGAACCTTTGTACTCGCACGTGACGTGGTTCAGTGTCAAAATGCTCAAACGCGAGCTTCTTAAATTCCGCAAATGATTTTGTGGATTTTACTTTTTCGTCTCGCCATGCAAAATCATGAGCAGCTCCTGCCATCTTACACCTCGCCATTCCCAGCATTTGAGCATCGGACCATCCCCCCATTTTCCCAATCTCTTCTAGCATGGAAAAGAAATCGCAGATTGGAACCCCTGTCTTATCTCCCGTAAACGTCGGAATGACGCTTCCTAATGCCAGCATGCTTTCTCCGAGCGACGGCTGTGGAGTGGGAGCTCCCTCAGATACAGTCATTTTTTTTTTTCAAGCCCTCCAGTGCCTCAAGCCTCTCAAATGGGGGTAAAAGTCCCACAATCAGTCCCGTGATTCCCTTTTGATTACAATTTTGAAGTCATGAATGTCACAGCATTCAGAGGACATTTGCTTTTGAGACCCCACTTCTGACACCAGTGTGATGACCCCCATAATGCGCAGGTCCACACGGGACGGAGAGGCAAAGAGACACCGTATGGCTCAGTTTAAACAAACAGGTATATTCAATAATTACACATGATGAAGATTATACATCAGAGGCTGGGGCGTCCGAGCTTACGTGCCGACGACTTCATGGGGGCGATGGAGTGGCTCCGGAGTTGGGCTCGAGCGGTTGCTGGCAGAAGCTGCACGCCGACGGGCTTCGGCGCTGAAGGCCCTCTTGGCGAACGATGTCGTCCTGAGCGTGCTTGCAGTAGAATTTCAATAGTCGTCCGTTTCTTCGAGGATGGTTCACAAACCCTTCCTCCAGTGTCGCCCGGCCCGGAAGATGAACAGGAGGCGAGCTTGTAGATGATGACAGCAGAGCACAATTTTACACCATACATATACAGAGAGCCAAACTGGAAAAAGCAGAACTGAATCTACAAAAGAACAAACTTTGCACCACTTCACTCATCGACCGGGCAGGCCAGTGCCTAAGCAGCATCACATCACATGCCAAGCATGGAGCCCCAGCTCAGACTGAACTGCATCCGTTTACATGCGCTTTTAAGCACTTGATTAACAAAGGACTAAGGGCGGTCATTTCCAGTGGCCCGCCCAAAGCATCAATTCTCCAATCCAAAATAACATGCGAGATGGGGACCACCCCTTGGGCTGGGCTTAGCCTCGACCCCAGAGTCTGTTAACAATACAAACTAAATAAACAACAAAAACGCCACCACTCTCTCTCAAGTGAGAGTATACACAGGCTCTCTCTTCGGAGCTAATTCACTAGCGCCTGTCTTTCCACATTCTTGGCGAGTACTGCCTGTCCGCCATGACAGGTGTCCGTCGCGGCCCTTCTGGGAAGCTGTGGGTGCCTTCCCGGCGATAGCCCACGACAAAGGGGGGGAGGGAAAGAATGTCGTCTTCGCGGTTTCGCATAGCGTCGGCTGTGGTACGGCGCGCTCTGGCCCGCTGACAGCTCCCCTGTCCTGGAATGCAACCGGAAATTGGGGAGGACAAAGCCTGTTTCCCCGGGGCGGCGGCGGGACCGGTTTTTCCGGTCGTCACTCAAAGAGCATGGCTGGGCAATTGATGATGCCGCTGTCACGGTTCCCCGTCTACGCCGCGCCGTCGAACGTGGATCCTCGTATCACACACGGAATGTCACATAGTGCTATAGAAAAGTCTCTGCCATCGGGCGAAGCAAGTCGGCAAAAGAGGTTGGCGCCCTCAATCAGTGACGCTGTACTCTTATCACAACATGCCCAGCGAACTAGTGTTGAGACGGAAAATAATAGCGCTAAAGGTAGGTAAACACATAATAGCGCTTGTCCTGCGTGCGTCTTACATGTGTTTGTCTACCTTTAGCGCTATTTTCCATCTCAAACAGTAAGCACCATCTAGCACAAACTGACGTTATTTTGAACTAGTATTGCTTAATGCGCAATCCTAAAACACTGAACCCATTACGCCGACAATACCGTCGTAACCTCAGCCAAGTTATATCAACTGCAGGAAGAGGGCTCCTTTAATGCTTTGAAATTTCTCTCGTCATGCAGCGACCATGTCCCTGCTATAATGGGAATTTCTGTACCATTTCACCAGATTTTATGTCATCTCTGAGGACATAATCTTTTCATCGTGTACGGCGTGTAAATACACTGTATATTCGTTTGTATACAGATGTCGTACCAGTTACCAGGACAATACGAGTTAGCTGTTCCACGCTAATCGACCAAAATTAATTTAGTCTTAATTTCAGCTAAGCTTTCATCTATTCCCGTTCTTTCTGGTCTGCATACTGCTATCTTTGCGATTCTTAAACAACAACAAAAAAGCTGTTAGCATTACCAGTGATCTTTTGTGCTTTATCGTCGAATACCTGATGCTTTCCTTTGGACAGAGTGGCCCCATCAGCTACGCACTTGACCTCACAATTCTCTACTTAACTTGTGGGCGGCACGCCGTCAAGCCAAGCTGGCTGCTACGCGAGACCCTACTTCGGCGCAGGCACGTACGCGAATTCACTATCTCACAGCTAAGGCACGCAAATATGAACGCGACCTTTCACGACGGCAGTGGCATGAGTGGTGTGAACAACTTTCTGCAAAATCCTCGAATGCCTCTCTCTGGCGAACGTTCCGTACAATGGAACATGGTCGCCGTTCTACTGACGCAGCAGCAACCGCATGCTTCGCGGCTAACTTGTCGCCAGATGATTTCGCCAAAGAAGCAGCGCGAAAGCTTTTTCCAAAATACGATGCTGTGCCTTCTTCAGCCGCTAGTTTAATTATGGTAGGTATCCTGGCGCATGTATATCAAATGCCATCTGATGTCGACGCAGGTGGAATTGCGTGTCCGTTCTCTATGCCTGAGTTGCTGTCTGCAATAGTTGATGCGAAACGGAAAATCGCGCCCGGCGCGGACAATATTCAGTACGAGGTGTACAAGAACCTGAGTAGCGCTGCACGCCCTCAACTACTTGACGCCATAAACAAAGTATGGTTGGATGGCGTAGTGCCCGAGAGCTGGAAATCCGCTGTCGTGATTCCTATCCCGAAACCAGGAAAGCCTCCGACGGACCTTGCAAACTCACGACCTATCTCCTTAACTCCTACGCTGTGCAAGCTGGCGGAGAAAATGCTAGCCATCACGATTGTCATGGTGGCTAGAGCAGCACGATTTTTATCACCCAGCACAAATCGGCTTTCGTCCATATACTGGCACAGAGGACGGGTTGGCTGTCTTGGCATCTGCAGTTTTGTCATCTACCCGCAGCCGCAATATGCGTACTGTTTTAGCAATGGACGTTGAAAAGGCATATGACAACATCAGTCATGCAGCCATTCTGAACTCCATTGACATGCTTCATCTCCCTCTAAGAGTGCGTAGTTTTGTCGAATCATTTTTGGAAGGCAGAAAATTTGCAATACGCCTCAGCGGCGAAGCGGTCGGATCATGTGTTCCTCTCTGCGGCGTGCCCCAGGGATCAGTATTGTCGCCGACGTTATTTAGTATTGCTTACATCCCACTGACTTGGCGCTTACATGACATCCGTGACATAAAATTTCTCCAGTACGCTGACGACATCACGGTGTGGGGTACTCACCAAGATCTCCGTACTCAGGAGGCTGCCGTTTAATCTGCCTTGGATGTTACCTGTAATTACGCATCATCCATCGGACTTCAGCTATCCATGCATAAAACAACATACACGTCAGTTGCCAACAGCTGGGGACGCCGTAAACTTGCTGCAAGTCCAATCCGTCTTTGTCTATCAGGCACCCCACTACAGGAAAGTCCGAGTGTAAAAATCCTTGGCTTAATGATTCACCAATCAGGATCAGCGACTGCATGGCTTTCTCAGGCAAAAAGGCAAGCTATTCAGACTTTGGGTTTGATTAGAAGAATTGCTCCTAAAACGGGTGGCGCAGGCTCGTTCGTTGCACGGCAGTTGGTGAGGGCAGTTCTGCAGCCACGTATTGTTTATCAAGCCGAGTTTCAACAACTTACAAGAGCCCAATGGTATCGCCTTGAAGCCGTGAACCTAGATGCTATGAGGGCCATTACATGCCCTCCGCTCATCACACCAGTCATAGCTTTACAAGAGAATGCGCAGCTCAATACCATTGATGAGCTGGTGCAGCAGCGCCGTGATGCGCGCAGCCTTAAGGCCAGTCTATCGCACTCCACACACGCACTGAGGACTTATGCAACGTCACACTCCACTATTCAGCCGTCAACGCCAGTTAGTCTTTGATGGAAGTTTGTACCGCTCAGCGACGACAAGCCAACAGATAATCGCCGACCAACATCAGCTAATTCGGCATCGTTGCTTCGCCAGAAATTTGAAGAACAAGATGCTTGCCTGTCTGAAGGATCCATTGTCTGCGTAGACGCAAGCATCCAAGCCTGCGAAGCAACCACAGCAATCTACTGCCCGTGTAGACCGGTCCCAAAATAAAACCTCTAGATTTAAACTTACGGAACCCCTACGTCCTTTTGAGCTGAGCTCGTTGCAGTTCAAGAAGCACTCTGCTCTGTGGCCGACATAACTATGCTCCCTGCGGCCCGCGTTTTCATCCGCACTGACACCCTTCAAGTTGTCCGGTTGCTACGACGTGTCAGCCGCTGTCCCACGATATGTCAGGACATCCACCGGCTCGCGGCACGCATCCCGCAGCCAGTACGTATTGAGTGGGTCCCACGGGATCTGCTGACCTATAAAAGCCAGGAAGATTTAGCTATCCGCCTTGCGAATCCCAACTCATCAGCGCCTCGGCTCCTTCATTTGGACAATTTTGCCCTCCTTCCATCAAGAAAGGAACTCCTCCGGCGCTGCACACGTGCTCTCATCCCTCCGTGTGCAGTAACCCTCCCCCACGGTCCTACCCGTGCAGAGGAGGTTGCGCTTAGGAGGATCCGGGTCTGGGTTGCCCTCACACCTGCCGTCATTCGGAAGTGGCCTCAGTACTGAGATTTCTTTCCTCGGCCTGGGTGTCCGCTATGTAAACGCGAGGACATTGAAACCGACATTCACCATTTACTGTGGGACTGCCCTGCTCTCAAGCCTACAAGGATCCAGCACCTGAAGGTAGCGGGTCTTACACCGAGCAACCCTGCTTCATATATTGCCTGGATGCAGGGACCATCCCATCGCTGTCTACTGGACTTCATAAAATCAGCTAGCGTTTTTCCATTAATTTAATCATTACTACATCTTTCATCAAACCTTCGCCCATTGATGCCCTGAGGCAATAAATCTCGCTTAAAAAATCTCTACTTGGCCGTCGCGGCTCTAGCGGGGCTTGCTTCGCCGACTTAGCACGAATTTCGCCAACTACCTGACACGTACTGCAGTGCAGGAAGAAGCGTACTTATAGAGTCTTTATAGTACCATTGAACGTGACATGCTTAAGTTTAAAAGAACGTCTTGCTGTGCGAGTTGGTAACGGTACATCTTTGGTTACAGGCGCGAAAACAGACACAACTCGCATGGATGGCACGGCTTACGATTGCTTAGCTATCTCGGCTTTTAACGCTTTCATGTTTGTGTGTCCCATGATGCGTATAAATATGCGCCATGTCGAAAGTAAACTCTGTTGAAAGTTTGCGCCCATGTCTCGTGGTGTTCCTATGTGGTGTTGTTCCCTTGTCTTGAATCTAGTGCTCCTTGCAGTCTCAGTATGCTTAACCATACTGATACGTTCCATATGAGCCACTCATGTGGAATGATGGTGATATAGAGTCCATATAAAATGGAAAAATATATGGAGACTCATATGTCCTCCATATGTGTTCTGTATGGCGTCCATAGACTTTCCATATTTTTGCAGATGACTTATGTATAGCCTGAATTACGCGGTATTGGTTCCGTATGCTTCTATATGCACTGCCCATATAGCCCATATCGACTCTATATGAACCATATGCACTCTGTATGAACCATACGAAAAAGCCGAAATTGTGGGCAATCTCATGTGGAAAATTTCAGTATTTTGTTTATTTATTTGGGGCAAACTTTCCTAAACTCATCCGCTCACCCCACTTTCTGCCTCCCGCTGCTACTCTTTCCCTCTCTTTGAAACCACTCCGTTGCCCTTCATGACTGTCTGATACTCTCCTTAGTGATTCTGGTGTGTGCTGAGCAGTTTTTGGAGCCTTGGAGCGCAGTCACACACCCGAGGAGGAGTGCGATGATGAGCCATTTTGCGTCTCGTGCAAAACATCGGGGCGCATTGCGGTGAGCCGCGCTTGCCCCAGCAGAGTGCCGCCAGTTCCTTCTGAGACGCCGGCAACTGCTCCAGAGACGCCTGTGTCCGGGGCGGCATCGCAAAAAGCAGGCGTTTGGTGGGCTAACGTAGCAGCTGGGAAACACTCAAAATTGGCTCGTAATAGTCAAGTTAATATTGTACAAGAGAGCAACATCGTCATCGCTCTTCGGCAGGAGATATCGTAGCTGCGCGCGGAAGTTCAGTCTCTAAAATCCCAGTCAACCAGGAAAAGTGATCGATCGCTCTCATCTTTGCGCTGATCCGTCACAAGACCGAGCCGATCTAGAAGCGCGCGTAGAAATGCTAACAAAAAAAAAAAACGTGGCATGCAAAGCACCATTGGACTCAGCTCTCACAAACAGCAGCGCAAATCAAATACGAGGCCACGCGTGAGATTCAAAAAGAAATAAAGGTTCTCCAACAAGACTTCAAGTCTTAGTTTGCCACACTCGAGCAAAGCATGAAGTTTTTGGCATCACACGTTGAAATTCTCCTCAATAAGGAGTAGTGTTAAACTCCAAGCAAAAAGAAGGCCCAAGCTCAACAACCCCCTTCATGATGGGGCTCGGGGAGACTATTATTCTACAGTGGAATTGCCGGAGCTTTCGCCAAAACGGCCCTGTCCCCAAAAATCGCATTAAAATCTGCAAACCGTTAGCCATCCTGCTTCAAGAAACGCGAGGACTGTGTACCCTTCGAGGGTACAGGGTGTTCACAGATCCTCCTATAGAACATAAGGCAAAAGACACGGGTGAAGTTATAGTAACTAGTCAGGCTGCAGTCCTCAAACGCACAGATTGCGAGGCGACGCAGATCCGCCTTTCTGGAGCCAGTAATGAATATCGAGAGGTCGTCATTGTAAACATGATGTCTCCAGGCCGTGAACCCATAATTTTGGTGTCTGTTTACTACAGGCCTCTTACCACACAGCTCAGAGTGGACAAATATGAATGGCTTCAACAACTGATTGCAACCGATCACCACATCCGTCATTGTTGGCGGCTACTTCTACGCCAAAAAACGTTACTTTGGGGTTACTCCCCGACCGACTGCAGTGGGCGTCGTCTCGAAGAAGCCATGGAGTTTTCGAACTTACGCCTTTGCAACGAGCCACATGTGCCCACGCGTGTCGGCCTCCACGCTAGACAAACCGACACTACACCGGACCTCACTCTTGCAACCCCTGGCGCGGTAAAACACTAGGAAATTTTAGATACTACATGGAACAGTAATCACTTCCCCATTGCCATCCGTGTCAACAAGAAACGGCTTCGAGCCAAGAAGACGTTGCCCTCACTGGACTGGCAGCGCTTTCGTGAATTCTCGCAACAGTTTAAATGCCATAGCTTCCAACAATTTGTCCATGAAGTTACCACAGCTAAAGCGATGGCGACAGAAGAAATAGAATGTAGCGACACAACCACTCATCTCGACAACCACGCAGTCAACCTGTGGAAACGTGCGTTTGTCCTCACGAACCGCTACCGGACACGCGGCAAGCGCCACAAGGATCTTCTAAAACTTCGTCGCCACTACAATACCATACGCGACTATACACACTTCACACAGACGGAGAAAACTGGCACACCGTCTGCGCTGAGACGGGGCAAGAAAAAGGGCTCCATAAACTATGGGTCCTTCTCAGAAGCATGGCTGGAAAAGGAAAAAAAAGCAGACTTTTATTTTTGCAGAGCTCTCCTTACAACTACCGATGTCCTCGGTAGAGGAGCAACTTATCCGGACCTTCTATCTGCACGCTGCAGACCAACCTCCTGATAACCTTCTTCCCGTTACTGTGTCTACGCTAGATCCCGAACTTGACAAGCCGTTCACAATAGGGAACTATCGGCGGCGCTTGCTCAAGGAAAGAGCCACTCGGCCCCAGGACACGACGGCAGCACCTGGCAGATGCTTAGAAATGTTAGTGATGCCGCCAAAGCGCAGCTCCTAGAAACAGTAAATAGCTCATGGGAGACAGGGGGTGTGCCGGAGCAGCTCAAGCTAACACTGATTAAACCCATACCAAAGCCTGGAAAAGATCCTTCTATCATTTCCAATCTCAGACCAAATGCTTTCACTTCCACCGTCTGCAAATTGATTGAGCGACTAATCAACAATAGGATTCAATATTGCCTGCAATACGCAACAGCTTGGTACCACACTGCTCAAACCGGCTTTCGCCCCAATTTGAGTACACAAGATTGCTTATGGGGGCTTCGGCGAGTCATTAATCGACCTTCCCGACACCTCGTGCCTGATTACGTCCTCGAAGTCGACATGAGAAAAGCATTTGACAACGTCGATCAAAACGTCACCCTTGCGGAACTTGCCCAGGCCTACCCGAGTCAACGGGCGCTGAACTGAATACGGAACTTTCTCCAGAGCAGACCCGTACGTCTCAACTGTGGTAACCAAGAATGGACCCCTCGCACATACTACCTCGACAGGGGAGTTCCTCAGGGCTCAATCCTCGACCCTTTACTGTTTAACTTGGCGATGACGAAGGCAGCAAGACGTCTAGAACAAGACGGTGCAGCAAGATTCGCGATCTACGCGGACGAGGTAACAGTGTGGGTCGAGGCCAATGATTCTGAGTCCGCCGATCACATGCAAGCCGAGCTGCAGGCAGCGGTGCATAGCCTGGAGACCTCACTAACAGAGCTGGGCCTTGAAGTGGCACCTGACAAGACTGAATTTCTCAGCATTGATGGCATGACTCGTACTAATCCGTCCCAACAGTTGCATCTTCTCATGGCAGGCCAGGTGCCCACATCTCATAACGGATCAATCAAGCTTCTCGGTGTGCCCGTCAGCAGCTGTAACAGTCCTCGTATTTGGATCAAACGCCTCAAGAGCACCCCGAAGAATACCCTACATCTCATCACTCGTATGTCAAACAAGTACGGTGGTGCAATGCAGGAGGCTTGTCAGACGCTGGCTCGCGCGGTAGCAGTTGGCAAGATTCTCTACGGCGCCCCACTCGTGCGAACTGACCACGAAAATCCACGAAGACCTAGCTCGTCTGCACAGGACGACGTTACGCACCATAACGGGTCTACCACGACATACGCGCATCACGGTTCTAGAGGAAGCGGTGGCCCTTCCTACTATACACAAAATCATGAGGAAGCTGTAACCCGGCACGAAACACGCAGAACTTGCACGAAACAGGGCCGCGCTTTGGAACGCTGGGACCTGCAACTCTCCGCGCCGGTTGATTATGAAGGCCGGCCGGCTCCGCCTGGCTTCGTCCACACCTCGGCCGCTACAGACGCACGGCTCCACCCAGAGCACAAACGGTGGTACGGCTCCAGCTAGCTCGACACACGGCCGCTGATAGAGAACAAGATGAGGGGGACATATACGTAGATGCATCCCTGAAAGACGGCGCCATATCAATGGCGTGGCGCAGCCGTGAGAATCGAAATTTTAACGGCTGCCGTACTATTTGTGCACCCGATGGGTGCATAAAGGAAGGGGAACTGCTCGCTACATACGGCGCTCTACTGCCGGTGGAAGACGTTCTGGTCGGCAATCAGTTGCTACAAACTGACATGTCGAACGAAATCCGAATACTCTCTGATTCACATGAAGCTGTACGCGAGCTCCACAAACCATTCTCGACCCACCCAATTGCATAGCAGACTACTTCTATAATCAGAACCCTCTCAACACGCAACGTGCGCATCCGCCTCGCGTGGACCCCTGGACACACGGGCGATGACGACGGGAACCAGTCCGCTCACAACGCGGCTCGGGAGAGTGTCTCGTTCCTCCCACGCTGGAATATCCCGCCGTTACCGATGACCCCGCTGATATGTCCAACAACTTGGCTGCCCCAACGTGCAGCCTAGAGCGTGCCAAACAGAGGAGCCGTGCTCGACTTACGGCCGTTACGCAACCGGGTTACATTGATAACTCAGCTGCTCTCACAGGGCATGAGCAGATCTTCATTAATAAGATCATCGCCGATGCCGCCTACACGCCAAACATCATCCGTAAATGGCTTACCGGCCCTCGCTGGCATCATGAGGGCTATGTAAGCGTCATCAAGTGCCCGCACTGCGGCTGTATGCGTCGTGCTGACCTGTACCACCTATTGTTTAGAGTTCCGCAAAGGACGCGACGACCTCGTCGCCAAGCATGGTTTTCCCACCGATGGCGAGGAATTTCGTGCATTGACCAGAGACGGAGCGAACGGCATCTGGGAAGATATTGGCAAATATGGTAAGATAAGTGGCCTCTACAAAGCAGTGTAAAGCGTGGCTAGACCACCCACGCCGTCCCTTCTTGTATCAATACACCCCTACTTTTCCCTTCCTTAACAACCCAGTTCCTCAACAAACGACCTTGAGCCTCCCTTTATAAATAAACAGCTCATTCATTCATTCATTCATTCATTCATTCATTCATTCATTCATTCATTCATTCATTCATTCATTCATTCATTTAGACATACTGAAGTCCAATGCTTTGCCCCAAGCAGGAGTGGCTTACAAATGTAAGCATGCTACAAAAAGAACACATGCAACGCGAGAAAGAACACATAGGAAACAGTGCACTTCTGAAAAAAAAAGGACTAAAAATTTCTAGGCAATAAATGGCAACAACAGATCTCGTGTATGACAGGAATGCGACTTTCATGACAAATAACTCTTTTGTAAGGTAATATGGATACATTAGGCATGCAAAATATGGCTCTCTAGTTCTTTCACAAAATCATTGTTTTTAAAAATGTTACGTGCTAAAGAATTCCATTCTGTGACTGTGCGGGGAAAAAACTGTATTGAAATGTGTTAGGGCGAGCAAAAATTGGAGCTAAACAACGTTTATGTTTAAGCCCCGTTGTCCTTGTACTAGGATTTTCTGGGATGGTTAACTTAATCTTTCCGGAAAGACTGTTATAAAGAAATGTAAGGAGGGTAACCTTCCTCCGGGCATCTAACGTAGGAATATTATTGTGCTTCATTAAATTAGAAGGTGAATCTAACCGTCTTATTTTCCAAAAATAAATCTAACTGCTTCTCTCTAAACCATTTCAAACTGCGTAATATCTTTTTACAATGAGGGTCCCATACAACAGAGACATTCTAGTTTCGACGTTATGCATGGGTTGTGTGCGATATCAGGGGGTCGAAATTAATCCGGAGTCCTCCCATTATAAAAATGATCTATCGACTTTATAGTCTATAGACTTTTTAGACTATATTGCCTTCCTATAGATATTTCCTTGGGTCTATTCGTAGTCTACAGACTGTCTTCAGACAAAAGTCTACCAAGAGTGTATGGCATGGCCATAAACCTATAGATTGTCTGTAGAATTTTTATTGTCTATAGACTAATCTATAGAATTTTTGCTATAGAAAGTCTATACACTTTATAGACAAAAGTCTATGGAGAATCTATAGAGTCTCTAAAGAAATTTTAGTAAGGGTCCACTACGGCGAGTCTATTTTCCTGTGCGGCCTTTCAGCAACCCTCCATCGTCCCCCTCTCCCTCGCGGCACGGTTCGCGTCCCCACAGTAAGCGAGACCTCGCATTTCCTACGAAATACGAGAGCCGAGAATAGAGCGCGAAGTGTGCATGGTGGCGATTGAAAAGAATACTTGAGACTGTGAGGGGAGGTCAACGGCAGCATAGACTCCGCACCGCGGCTACGGGACCTTGTGATCAAAGGTGACGCGTGCCACCGAGTTGCTGCGAGGCACCCGTTCCTGGCCGCACACTCCTCCCTCGCGACCCCCTAGGCTAACAACCGAACGTACTTCCTCATTGTGGCCGTATAGACGCCGGTTTGATGTCTCCCCTCCCCGGGTTATTTCCGGCATTCCTGATCGTTGTCGATGTGCGTAGATAGCGTCCACCACAACCGCGATAACGCGCCGTCGTCCATAAATGATGATGATTACGCTGACGTCACTGCCGCGGAGTAGCTGTGCAGGCCGGCGTACGGAACCAGTCAGCTTGTACTACAGCGCCGCTCCACTCCCTAATCGACCTTGACACGGCACGGGAGACAGGCTTCCCAGCGTTACTGCCCTGTCTGAGTCTTTGTTTACTTGGGTTTTTTTTTGCCTCTCCACCGGTCTATTTTCGGGAGAGAAGGGAGGGCTTTAATGACCGCGGGACAGGTCAGGCGTGCAATTATTTTTGGGGAAAGCGCGCGGCGGACGGTACAGGATGCCCCCCACCCCCCCCCTCGTGCGTTTAAGGGAAGGGCGCTTCTCTCGTTTCATATAGCTTTCTTGCCAAGGCGCACCGCCAGAATTTTGAAGGTCTCAGTAGTACGAATAAAAGAGGCAGTTACACAATTATTCAGTTTTACAGCTCCTTAGCGAACAAAGCCTGTACTTTCAAGATGGAGGCTCCGTTGTAATTGTACTTGCAGAACGTGGGTTTTACATGTGTGATTTTGTTTGGCGTAGCTGTGCAATGAATTGTAGCTTGACCAACAGGCGAACGTATTGGCTATATAGGGCGCCTTCCTTCTTTTTGAGTCTCTGAAGGAGGTGGAGGAAGAACCTGCTGTCGAAGAAAAATGACACGAGAATTTCAGCGAGGCAGCCATTAACGTCCCTAGAAAATTTGAAAACCTATGCCGCCCAACAGGCATTTGTGCACAAAGGAAAATTAATGGCAATTGCACGCATGTTAATACGGATGTTTAGCGCTAGGCATCCGTCCTTAATTGTTTGCTCATATAGGAGGCATATAATGCGAAAGCAAGATAACCGATGGTCCTTAAGGGTCACATACTGAATTCCAAGAGAATGGAAGCGTAGCAGTGGGGCAATGTTCCGCATATATGGGCATGTAGGCAGAAATGAGGCGACAGAGAAGGAGTACTTGCGCGGGACAGTTCTCTAATGCTATCGCATTGTGCTACTAAAGGTAGGTTAAGCGTTATGTGATAATGAAAGAAAGAATAGTATTAGTTTCCGCAAAGTGATACACAAAGAGGAACCCAGGCCACTGAAGGGACTCATTAACTCTATCGCGTCATACTATTGAAGTGGAGCTTAGGTGTCTCATCACTTTTTTTTTTCGAGTTCTCCGTTAGAACTAGTGGCGTTCACCCATTAAGCAGTGAATTACTTGTTTTTTTTTACTTATTTCTAAAACATTACTTATTTTGACTAATTTTGAAACATGTGCTTACGTCTAATAAGCCCAGGTTTAGAAGCATTTATTTCTTTACTTACTTTTTGCTTATTTCTAAACCTGTAGTGACACAAACGGTAAGCACAACGGTCTTATCAAACAGCAAACGTCTTTCAGTTGGAAGAGTAGATTGTTAGCAACTCAGTTTGTTTCGTTAAATTTTCAGGTACATACCATTTAAAGGTGTCGAGGGCACCTTCATGACAACGCACGAAGTAGTAACGAAGCAAGAACTGGGTTCAGAGTTTGTAAATAGCTACCGTTGCTTTTACTAACTTTCTTAACTGTGTACAATATGAAATAATATGCCCAGAAAAAGGTTCGCAAACCCCGAGGAGGCTGTTCTCGTCTAGAGCGAGGTTGCAGCTCTAGAAAAACATGAGTAGAAATATTTACTAAAGTAATGGTCTACGAGAATGAAGCAAAGAATTTCACCGCGAGCATCTTGATGAAATGTAACAGCCAAAAATTCCTTGCGTTTTTTCAGTTTTTTTCTTCATCTCACAACTTTCTCTGTGATACCCGAATGCAGGCAGACGGTCTACCCTCGGCACCTTACAGCACCCGGTTGACTTACGCGCCACTGAAAGTTGAGCGCAGACCTTGTCTCCATGAGCTGTGTAGTTATGTGCACTCGAACTCACAGAACACGGAATCCGCTTGGTCAAGAGTGATGTGAAGGTGGCAAGAGTAGCAGGGGGTGGCAGAAAGCTAGGTGGATGGATGAAATAAAGAAATTTATTGTGGGGATAAGGGGGCCGCAGCTGGCAAAGGACAGGGTTAAATGGAGAGACATGGGAGAGGCCTTTGTCCTGCAGTGGGCGTAGTCAGGCTGACGATGTGGATCACTGCATTTGGTCTGCTATTGTCAGCATATCAATGCACCGTGAATACGCAGTGTGCTTTCCTGCCAAGTAGACTGTATTCCTCGGAAGTCGAACGCTTGGAATTGTGCCGGATGCTCATATACGGTTTAAAATGTTCTTGTCGTGTAATGCCGCTACATGCAACCTTTTAGCGCCGGCCTAAGAAGACAGCGGTACCACATGGTTCTCCCACGCTGAAACCAGGAAATACAGAGGAACGCCTCCCCGCGGCTTCTAAAACTACTCTGCAAATGGAGATGGCGCCTGCCTAGGCGCAGCCTTCGTCAAAAACATACAGGTCTCTGTGTGTATTTCTGGGCCGCGCCGTATATGTATATAACTCGCTTTCAATGTACAGCATTCGAAACCTGTCGAAGGGAAGATGAATTCCCGTCTTCATACCTCCAGAGCTTGTAGGCCTTCCACGAGTGCTAGAGCGCCTCACAACACGATTTAGAAGCAAGCCATGTGCTAGTGGTCCGTGTACTGTGCGATGTCAGTGCACGTTAAGGAACCCCAAGTGGCCGAAATTTCCGGAGCCCTTCACTGCGGCGTCCCTCATAGCCTCAGTCGCTTTGGGACGTTAAGCTCCCTCCCATAAACCAAACCAAACCTATGGATAACAGATTTTCGACAGAGGTTTTACATCTTGGATGCTTATACGACTGGTGACATAAGGCTGCTAGGACGCAAGCACTACGCCACAAATGGTCGACTTTAATTCGTTACTTAAGTGTCGCTGTGGTGGAGCATTTGCGAGCAGTATTAAAAAAGACTGTAGGCCCAGCTGTAGTTTACAGCGGCCTTCACAGCTTACAGAATGGATTCAATGTTCATTCAGTTCATAACGTCCGCGCATGCGCACACACCCGAGCCACAGTTACTTCAGCGGGCGCGCCTACTTGGAGCTCGCTGTTACCGTCCATCAGCCGCGCCCTCGGTACGGAAGGCGAGGAGGCCGAAAGGCGACGGCACACACCGCGGAGAACCGGCTGGTAGCGGCGTCGGGTGGGCTTTGCGCGGTCGCCCTCCCGGCAAGCCGGTCCAGCTAGCCCGGGCGCCTCTCGCCAGCGCCGACGGCGGCGGTCACGGTTGAACTCCCAGCCCGCGGGTCCGCTCGCGAAGCCGGAATACCAATGCCGTCTCTCGCACCAACACAGGCGGTGAAGATAGACACACGCACAAATACTCAGGCGCACAGACACTGGCAGAGCAGACACTTTCGCGTGGCTACTGTGAGTGCGGTTAGATTAAGAAGGGAGAGGGCGACCACGGAGGTGGTCAGCTAGGTGGGAAGGAGAGGGGGGTGAGAAGAGGAGAGGGCGAGACTGCAGCGGGGTCATTATTACGTGCCGTGATGAAGGTGGGAGGTGGAGGGACGTGCGCTTGGCCGACCGCTTGCGAGCTCGGCGGTTCTAGAGCGGCCTTTTGCGTGCGGTCGCTCGCCTGGACTGGCCCGCTGCGTTTCTTAACGAGATGACGCAGTGTTGAGGTTCTTTTTAGTCACGCATGGGAACACGTTGGGTACAAGTTTACGGTGTGCATACTACTATGCCAATCCTTTGTGATACTTCATGTTCGGATGGTAAGGGCGTAAGAGCTCGCGTCTGCGGCGGTGTTGTGCTCAGGTGTTTCAGTTGTATAACTTCTCAGGGATTTCGGAATTTTCGCTATCTGAAGGAAGTCCCGTGTAACAGATTTGTGCGCAGAACGTTAGACTTCAACCTGCACGAAATGTACGGAACGACAAGAGAAAGGAAGGCACAGGGCGACTTCTCTAAAACAGCTAATGTTTACAAATGCCAAACAAGCCCAGCAGACAGACAAGTCACGCGCAGGCGTCGAAAAACCACAAAAACAAGAGTGGTGCTTCGTGATGTCACCGTGACCCTGCGAAGAAAAACACACAAGAACACAGACAGAATAAACAAATGTGGTTCAAACAAAGAAACAAAGCTCCTTGTCACTTGACGATAGTAAGGGTATAATCGCAAGTGAAATAGCGAGTGCAAATCCTGAGATTTACAAACTTGGCCTACAAGCACATGGCGTACTCAAGCTCCTGCAATTTGCACGTACTGCCATGTGGAAAGATGCCACCAAAAAACTTAATCTCTCTGCAGAACGGACAGCGATGCTGTTTATAAGGTTCACATAACGCAGGAAGCTTCGCAGCTCCTGGACCGCGGTAGTGAAAGAAGCGGATCAATCAAAACCCGAAAAAGGCGGATGAACCAAGCAAGACTGCGTCACTCTGTTAAAAGCCTGAACCATGACTTACTGAAATTAATGAGCCTTTCTTGTCTTTCAGTGCAAAAGCAGCTCTAGCCGCACTCCCCGGGTTTCAGCGGAGTTCGTGTGTCTGAAGCCTCTGAGTAGCAAGTGGAACTGGCTCACTGGGTCAGTGGACACCTCAATCGCGCTGTGAATAGGCAGTGGCATCCGCCTACAAATTAAGGCAGATATGCGCCTTTCCTTTTCTCAAAACCAGCCGAAGGTTTAGACTACGTAGATTTTGAGGAAAGGAAAAGCGCATAACTGGCTTCCCGGGTTAGTGGACACCTCAATCAAGGCCTGATGTACATGGCAGTGGTGGCCACCTGCAAAAACCGCGCTTTCGCACAATATTTAATGCTTATATACTTCACGCAAAATACAGCTTAGTGCTTGTGAGCAGAAACCTACACCTCCGACATGGGGTAATGGGGCTGGCTTGTGACCACCTATAGGCAAGTTTCAAGTTGCCCGAATTGTCTAACTACATGGCAAACCGTATCTCACTGACAGTCTCTCCAATAACCTTTGAAATAGCAATGTTGAACCACCAGCCATTTTTTTTTTCAGCTGGTCTTACCCTTATCCTTTCATATTCAACCGCCAGGAGTCGCCAACGTAGCGAGTGTCTCGATGGCGGCGCGGATGCAATGCGAGGCATCGAAGCTTCAAGACTTTCACCTAGTATCGGTTCCAAGCAAGAAAGCTGCCACCGGTGTGCAACGTTTGTGGCAGCGCCTCACCATACTTATTCAGGCACTATGGTGGAACTGGGTAAACAGGCTTTTCAATGGAAGTACAGTGATCGATTTGTTTGACAGCTTCCTTCTTATATTTGATGATGTCAGCTTTGAACACAATACTCCCGAATCTCACCATCATTGCATAATTGGGTCCTGGAGAAAATCTGACTGCCTGAAATCCTTGAAACACCGCCTTCCACAGGCTGAGTAAATTACCTAATGCCCAGTGGGCACTACTCGGACCTTGCAGTGATTCCGCGCATGCGCGTTCCTTTCCTCACCACGCCTGCACTCCAAACAGAAAGGAGAAAAATGGAGTAAGTTGTCCTCTAGCGGCCTACCTTTTATACGCACTCCCTTTTGTAAAGGCACAGCCTTCTATAAAAAGGCAGCGCGCTAGAGGACAGCTTAGGGCCAACTCTCTTTTTACTCCCATATTGTCACGTAGTGGTGACGGCAGTCGAAGCAGCGATGAAGACGGACAAAAGGGTCTTCTAAAAGAAAACTGTTTATTGGGCTGACTTGCACCCAAAATGGACTGAATCACTCGGCGGCGGCGAAGCGACAAGCGTGCTCGGCGGTCGTCGAACAGAATGCCCGCCGCTGTCGGCCGTGCTCAATCTAAAGCTGATAGCGAACTTTCGAGATAAAGCGTGCAAGTTTACTAGAACATTCCGGAACAACGTAGAATCAGCTCTGCCTGGATGCGATCAATCGAGATAAATCTAGTCGCGTCTTGCGTCGCAAACAAACCGATAAAGTTGTGTGGTGGCAGATTTGAAGAATGAACAAACACTGCAAATGTTCGCGGCAATATAGACGTATTCATGTTTAGAGTGTGCGAGCGCAGATAGTTTTATCCTCCGCCGATTCCACATGCCAGCAAACGGCAGCCCTTGGGAAGCCAAATCACCAGGCAGTACTGAATAAACGTGAGTGACAATTCGTATAAATATTGTCACGACCTGAGGAGCCGTGCAGGTAGGCCTCGGGGAAGAACCCAAGACTGAGAGCTTTTTAATTAGAGAGCCAGGGTCCAGGTCACAGATCCAGAGCGCCTCGAGAGCCAACCCCCGCTTCGTCGTCGTTTCGACTTAGCGTGGAGGCCGCGCGGCGCGTCAGGCACGTGGCGATATTTTTTCTTAGTAAACATGCGGGCGCAGCAGGCAATAAATCGTGTGCAAATTCTTGTTTCGAGTAATTTTACACTGTGTCCGATATTTACAGACATTACGTTTTTTACTCGCACTCAAAATTTTCGGATATTTCACATCTGTAACCTCAACGCCGAACATTGGTAATGGACCCTATTTATGCTCCACCTTGGCCAACTCTCTTCCAATAGGATAGGAAGGAAGGGTCAGACTACGGTCTCCACTAGCCTTCAGGGACCTCTATGGATTCATGTGGCAGAGATCACGATCACCTTGTGCCCATATGTGAAACACAGGCTTCCACGAAGCAGCTACGTCATAACCAATGGTCCTAATGCAGCCGATCTGTTTGCTAAAACGAATAATAATAATAATAATAATAATAATAATAATAATAATAATAATAATAATAATAATAATAATAATAATAATAATAATAATAATAATAATAATAATAATAATAATAATAATAATAATAATAATAATAATAATAAAGCCGCCGGTGGTGCCTGAGTGGTGGCGGCGGCCGCGGCGGTCGAATTTCGATGGAGGCGAAATTCTAGAGGCCCGTGTACTGTGCGATGTCAGTGCACGTTAAAGAACCCCAGGTGGCCGAAATTTCAGGGAGCCTTTCACTACGGCGTGTCTCATAGCCTGAGTCGCTTTGAGCACGTTAAACCCCCATAAAAAAATAATAATCCTCATCCCGGGACTCTTCCTGTCCGCTCGCTGAGTTGTTTATCCTTTTTTCTGCTTCTTGGCTCAAGTACACGACGCTCTGCCCAGGTGGTTCAACAGCGCAAACACACACAGACCACGGAAGAGACAAGACACACAAACCAACGCTGGTTTGTGTGTCTTGTCTCTTCCGTGGTCTGTGTGTATTTGCGCTGTTGAAGCACCGTTATGAATCAACGCCAACTGGCCCAATCTGCAGTTCTTCTACAGCTCTGCCCAGATCTACTTCATTTTGCTCATTTGACGCTATGTATGTATGTATGTATGTATGTATGTATGTATGTATGTATGTATGTATGTATGTATGTATGTATGTATGTATGTATGTATGTATGTATGTATGTATGCATGCATGTATGTATGTATGTATGTATGTATGTATGTATGTATGTATGTATGTATGTATGTATGTATGTATGTATGTATGTATGTATGTATGTGTGTGTGTACGTACGTACGTACGTACGTACGTGTACGTACGTACGTATGTATGTATGTATGTATGTATGTATGTATGTATGTATGTATGTATGTATGTATGTATGTATGTATGTATGTATGTATGTATGTATGTATGTATGTATGTATGTATGTATGTATGTATGTATGTATGTATGTATGTATGTATGTATGTATGTATGTATGTATGTATGTATGTATGTATGTATGTATGTATGTATGTATGTATGTATGTATGTATGTATGTATGTATGTATGTATGTATGTGTGATGTATGTGTGTGTATGTATAAATGCGGCATATTACGGTTGTAAAACGGAAGTACGTCACGAAGCAAACCTGTGCATCTTCCTAGTGCACTACTGTTTCTTCGATTTTGCAAACCTCGTATTTTGGCTCTTGCGGAGATTGTGAGATAAAGACGTGCTTATTGTGCAACTAAAGAAAAAGGAATAAACGACAAACCGACGACTGTAGAAACTGCCTCCGCCATGCAGGGAATACAGGCAGAGAGAAAAGGCAGGGACGGTCGTACTAGCAGGATGAATCGCCGTTCTGTACGAATGGCGGTTTTCGCGCTACGCAGACGTGACCTGCACTGCAGAGGAGATCTTTGTCGACCATTACGTAAGCCATATAGTTAACGCCAGTCACTCTCCTGCGTTTCGGGAACGCCTCGTCCACGTGCTCTATTTGCTCTTCTTGCACGTTGCCGAAGATACCAAAAGAAAAAAAGGAACGTCGAACAGATCTGAGCAGTTTTACGAATGCATTAATCATGGAAGTGGATCTTTCTTTTGCGATCAGACAGTCTGCATTTAGTTTTTTTTTGTGCGAAAATATTATTGGCCTCCTAGCCTGGAAAATGCCGGTGTGTGATTGAGCCTCTGAAGTTAGCCTCATGATGCGGGAAATGGCGGCAAATAAAACACTTGAATGTATGACGTCGATTAAGCTGGTTTGGGGTGGGCTCCATTGGATACCTGGAGTTACCTGGAGTAATAACAATAAATGTTAAATTTAATATTATTTTGTTAATTTTTAGAACCACAGTTCTGCTCTGCCTGTCTAACTCATTGATCGTGCTTTGCAGTTCATCTCCTGAGTGACTCAGCAAGGCAATGTCATCAGCGAATCGCAAATTATTTAGGTATTCTCCATTTACTCTTATTCCCAACTGTTCCCATTTCAGGCCTCGGAATACCTCCTGTAAACAGGCAGTGAATATCATTGGCGAGATCTTGTCTGCTTGAACGACGCCCTTCCTTATTGAAATTTTATTGCTGATTTATGAAGGACTATGGTAGCTGTGCAGTAGTCGCAGATATCTTACAGTATTTTGACATAAGTCTCTTCTACACCATGATTCCGCAATGCCTGCATGACTGCTGAAGTTTGCACTGAGTCAAATGCTTTCTCGTAATCAATGAAGGCTACATATAGTGGTTGGATATTTTCTGCTCGTTTCTCTATCAACTGATTGATAGATGTGAATATGATCTATTGTGGAATGTCATTTACGAAAGTCTGCCTTTTCATTTCGTTGACTGAAGTCTAAGGCCATCCTGATTTTATTAGTGATTACCTTAGTCAATGCCTTTTAGGCAACGGAGAGTAAGCTGATCGGTCTGCAATTCTTCAAGTCCTTGGCGTCTTCTTTCTTATGAATTAAGATTATATTTACGTTCTCCCAAGCGTCTGGTACGCTCGAGGTCAAAAGGCATTGCGTATACAGGATGGCTAGTTTTCCTAGCAGAATCCCCCCTCCGTCTTTCAACAGATCTGCTGTTACCTGATCCTCACCAGCTGCTTTTCCCCTTTTCATTGCTCCTAAGGCTTTCTTTACTTCCTCTTTGGTTACTGGAGGGATGCCGAATTGCTGTTCGTTACTGCCTCCCTCATTAACGTTTTGATAACGTTGACTACTTCATAGATTTGTGTAGAACTCTTCGGCTACTTTGACTATCCTATCCATATTGTTAATGACATTGCCCTCCTTGTCTCTAAGTGCATACATCTGGGTTTTACCTATGCCTAGTTTCCTCTTCACTGCTTTTAGTTTCCCTCCGTTCTTTAAAGCATGCTCGACTCTCTCTATGTTAAACTTCCTTATGTCGGTTACCTTGCGCTTATTTATGAACTTTGATAGCTGTGCCAGTTCTATTTGGTTTGTAGGGTGAGACGCTTTCATGCTTTGGCGTTTATTAATCAGATATTTAGACTCCTGAGATAGCCTGCCGATATCCTGTCGAACCATCCTACCGCCTACTTCTGCGCACAACGTAACGATAGCTGTGAGATCATAATTCAGTGATTGAACACTATAGCACCTTCTTCCTCAGAGCCAAATATCTGTTCGGCAACGATGTCCCGAATTCCTCTGTTTTCCCTCTTTGCGCTAACTCATTAATGGGCTTCTTCTTCACTAGCTTCTTCCGTTCGTTCTTCAAGCCTAAGCAAATTCGAGACCTTACCATTATGTAGTCGCTGCAACGCACCTTTCCGAGGACCTCCGCATCCTGCACGATACCAGGGGGAGCACATAGTATGAAGCCTATTTCGTTTTCAGTCTCGCCATTGGGGCTCTTTCATGTCCACTTCCTGTTCTCTCGTTTCCGGAAGGAGGCATTCGTGATCCGTAAATTATTTATCTTCCGCGAACTCTACTAATAACTACCACATGCTATTCCTGGAGCCTATGGCATATAGGCCTGCTTCTTGGCCACCTTCGCATTGAAGTTTCCCATCCGTGCAGTGTAGTGTGATTTTACTTCGTTAATTGGCGATTCCACTGCACAAATATCAACGCTGGCCACTGCACGAGAACACTTGTTGTTGCCTTGGTCACATGGCACGAGAACACTATGCTACCGCTGTAACCGATCACGCCTCGTGTTAAGCTGTAACACTCTCGCGTTTCGTCGACTTCCATCTTTGGGCAGAAGTCACAAAAGGAAAGAAAACGCGTTCTCAACAGCGCTTTCAGGTACGTGGCGTTGGTGTCTTATATTTGGAAAGACCGGCTTTCGCACAATATTTTGTGGCTATTTTTTTTTGAAAGCGAAATTTATTGCCCCAGGGCATCAATGATGGGTGAAGTATGTGACGAATGATCTAAATGTAATGGAAAAAGGTTAGCTGATTTGATGACGTCCAGTAGAGAACGATGGTACGGTCCCTGCGTCCAGGCAATGTATGAAGCAGGGTTGCTTGGTGAAAGACCCGCTACCATCAGGTGCCGGATCCTTGTAGGCTTGAGAGCTGGGCAGTCCCACAGTAAGTGATGGATGTCGGCCTCAATGTCCTCGTGTTTACATACCGTGCACCCTGGCCGAGGAAACAATTTTCGGTACTGAGGCCGCTTATCAATCAATGCTAAACAGCCAGGCAGTTTTTTTCCGGTGGGGAGGCGTTTTGTAAAGTATCATTGAGAAAGCCACAGCGGAACTGTGTCCTCATAAAATTGAAGACAGGGAACCAAGTTTAAATGTTTGAAATATTCCTAGAAGGTTGACCTGCATAGACTGCGTAGCATCATGAATGTTTGATTGAGTCAACACAGTGTGACACCCTTGTTGCCTGCGTTCAACATACAGCTGGTGGCATCAACTGTTTCCCCTATGGTTGTAACGAAAATAAAGCTACTGACTTTGTAGTGGCTAATGATACTGATAATGACAGTGAATTTTTACGGCGCAAGGGCATCTGCGGCCAAACAGCGCTATGTCACAAGGTATTCTGCGTTTGCTCAAGGTTGGGTCAGAGACACATTTCCCAAGCATTTCACCCTGATTAAGCCGAGCACCAGGCCAGTGGAAGCATGTACCCATTGTATCAACGGTGGGTACCCGGTGGCACTGGGGATCGAATTCCCCACCTCCTGCATGCGAGGCGGATGTTCAACCATTTGACCACCGCTGCGGTCTGTAGTGGTAATGTGCTCCATTTTATTCATTTCCGGCAAAGTTTGCAATGAAAATCCGATGGACAATTCCATGGTTGGCCATTGCTAACTGGGGAACGCCAGCCATTATTAGAGGTTATGCTTGCAAACAAAGCATTACTCGCTTGCGGCGCATAGATGAAAGCCGTCGATGACCAACGAATAAAAACCTCTTATCTGTCGCCTTGTAATAGAAAAACGATCGAGCAGTGATCAACTGTCGAAGTTTTTTGCGCACTTCAAAGAAGTCTCAGTTAGCCCCATTTATACTGTGAGAAGCAAGAACAGAAAAAAAAAATGCCGCGTTCAGACTCCGGCGCTTTCTTCCCGTGGTGGCGGTGGTGGTGGTAGTGGTTTTTTTTATTAAAATAATAATAAAAAGGAAGGAAAAGATTTTGTGCTAGCCCCGGCATCTGCCATCGATACTGAAGCACCTGAGCTGAGGCAGCGGAAATAAAGGATAGCAGGCAGAGATGGAGAAATGAAATGAAAGAGGTGAGGGGACAGGAAGAGAGGATAGGGGGAGAAGTAATATGTACAAACTATTTACACAATAAGAAATGTGTCCAGGTTGTGCGCGTGATTAGTTCATTTTAGAGGAATTAAATCACACACGCGCACAGCACTGTGTTGGCTACAACTGGAGTGGGGCGTCCAGTTATTAATCGTTCAAGGTAGAACTCGCGGAGCGTTCGGTCACTGCGTGTAACTACCTGACGGAGAACAGACGGGACGTCAAGCCCGTGTGTTCGAGGAATGCACAGAGGCTCACCAAAGTTCGCTCACGAGTGCGCGCACTGCCCTGCGGCCACAATAGCGTCTTGATGGAGTCTGGTAGTATGCCCTGCGCTCTATAGGTCTTCCCGTGAACAGTAAGATAATATAAACTTAGCACACAAGCTAAAGGAATGCATCGACACGTAGTGATGACCCGCCATGTATCGTGGTATTTAAAATATTTTTATAGAAGTTAAAAGGGATGTCCTTAACGGTGCATCGCTTGTTTCGAGTAACACAGAGCGCAGCACGGATTTTCTTGCTATGATGCTCGATAGTGCGAAAGGATAAGACCGAAAGGAAGCCAAGCATTGCATCTATCACTGTAAACACGAATACGCCTATATGGGAGTAAACAGGGGGAGTAAGCTGTCATCTAGAGCAACCCCTTTTTTAGAAGGGAATGCGCTACAGGAGAGCTTACTCGCTTTTTAGCCCTTTTTGTTGATTGTGTACTGCATCTACCACTGTTCTTGCAAGGATGCATAATGTCCGATTTTTTTTTTATTGTGAGAGTAGTTGAAAGCCAGATACGTGCTTAGAGTTAGTTCAAAACGTCTTCCGTCTTACAGGCGCCCTGGCTTTATAGAATTGTCATAAAGTGTCCGTAATCACAGCATGAAACTATACATTAATTAGACTATGGAAGAACATGAATACTAGCGCCTTTTCACGTGCTCTGCATCTCAAATACGCTTCACTGCAGTGAATATACCCGCATACGGGGTACAGTAGCTTGTTTTGCTGACAATTTCCCTCCATCCAGGCTTTTAAAAACCATCTTTCTCACTCTCTGTTTCCCTCCAGCACAGTAGAAACTACGCTTTAACCCACTCCTACGTTTACGAGCGCCCCCACGCGCGCTGTTGTGTTGTTTTACAACACCGCGCCGATGGTGGGCATTATTCTCACATGCTTCAGCACGCACAAAAATGTAGCGAGGAAGAAGCGCACCTCCAGCGGCGCGCTCAATATCTGCGCGTGCTGTTTTTCTATTTCCATCGTCGTCCCCAAGGTCGGCCATGCCGGCGACAACACCGCCGGCCCGGGTCGCCCAGTTGAGCAAGGCGTCCTCTGCGCTGCCACGGCCGCCGCGCTCGGCTTCCCCGCAAAGCATCCGGCACGCGCCGCACGTCTGTGGTTCGCGCACCGCGCGCGTCACAGATAGAAAGGTACGGACACGCGCGAGCGTGGACGACGGCCTAGCGAAATCAAATACCGCAGTTGCGCCCTTATAACCAGCCATATTTAGTTAAGCTCTTTAAGTAATAAAATGGTTGCGGCTTGCGCGCTAAACAAATTCTCACCCTTAAGGGTGCAAATCAGCTGTCCCCGGACGAACACCCTTTTGGGTGCTAAAAAGGGTGCAGAGATCAGCACCCTTCAGGAAGGGTGCACAGCATGAAAGTTTAGAGGGCGTGCATCAGTCCAAGGCTTTTGCTTCATGGGTGGATCAATGTGGAGCACCCTTCAAACATGCATTCGTAGAGGTGTTATGGAAAAATAGTACCCTTTAATGAGGGTGCAACCATTACATCCTCTAAAGTATCATTAAGTGCACCCTTCCTTAAGGGTGCTGATCTCTGCACCCTTTTTTAGCACCGAACAATTGGAAAAGGGTGTTCGTCTGGGGACAGCTGATTTACACCCTAAAGGGTTGAGAAATTGTTTAGCGGGTAGCTCGGCTAAGGCCGCCTATGCAAGCGAAAGCTTTGCATGCGTAGTTGTGCTGTGTTGCTAAGCCGGGTTAGACTCAACCTCTTCGTTCGTCGCCGAAGTCGTGGCGGAGGCAGAAGCAGCAGCGGCTTCCTCCAAAGCTCTTAGCTGCCGCCTTTCGGCATCGTTCAACCGCCGTTGTTGAGCCAGTCGACGCTCGCGTTCTTCGTCGGTCGCTGCCGCTAGCTTGGCACGTTCAAACTTCCCTACCGTCTAGCTGAATGTTTTGCGTGCTTGGCAACGTCAGCCGGATGCTCAGACTCAGCCCGTCGTCTAACGAGACCGTCCCGACGGCCTAAACGGTCCTGGCCGACTCGCTTCATCCATAGCGAGAAACTGCGAGGCTTTAGTGTGTATGCACGCGAGAACGGTGCCGTCTCCCTTTCAAGCGAACGGCGAGTCACGTGGTTAGTCACGTGGACACAGATGGCTGGTCGGCGCGGCGGCTGCAGCTGCGGCGAGTCACGTGGTACGTCAGGAGGCTCACGCAGCTCCCGTCCTCAACTTGAAGGTCAAACGTGCCGCACCGATGACCTTGAATCGACGTGGCTAGTAAAGCTTTTGCTTTAAAATTGGTTGAGGGAAGGAATGAAGGAAGGAGTGAAAGAAGGAAGAGAGAGAGACAGAGAGCTGATGTCGCTGCCGCGGCGGTGCGACTGCAAGACTGCTGACTGTGTCGCACGGCCAAGGACTCCACCCGATGCGACGGCGACCCCCCCCCCCCCCTCCCATCCTCTTCCCCCCACCCCTGGTCCCCAAGAGTGATGCCCCAAAAAGGCCAACATACGTCGGGACCAGTACCCCCACCCCCAGAACAGCTCGTAGCATCAAACACCACCACCACCACACCATTGTGGAGGGCTCCGAGGATTAATTTTACCATCCGGAGTTCTTCAATGTGCACTGACGTAGCACACCGCATGGACGAATATTCAATAATTTCGGAGAAAATTTTGAAAATTGAGAAATTGGAAGGTACAGAGTCGATCACACTTGTCTAGAGAGCTCGGGCGGTGTGCTGCGGAGCAAATGAAGTGAAATCTTTTCACAACTGCTTTGCTAGCGTTAAGGCGCTGATGCCTGTGCGGTTCACGCGTCTATTCGGCTGCTCTACAGCGCAAGCATTATCAGAGAGAGTCAGTACCTGCTTTAGAATGTCGCCTTACTATTCCCTCGGACGGCAGCCTCTCGGGCGCTCTAGACAAGTGTCATCGACTCTGTACATATTAAGGAAATAGTTGAAGGTCAAGGTCCATTCTTCTGACATGCAGCAAAATCATTTTTTTAAAGTGTTTCCATCGATCGCACCGAACACTTAAGACTCCCATAGAAAACCGATGGGGAACTCTTTTGACGATAGCAAAACGTCGATAGAAAAAAGAATTCAAGATTGCCATCGGGTAATCTGCGGATATATTGATTATTATAGTGAAATCTTACATTAAATGAAAAAAATTGCGTTCATAAAACGTTTCCCGCTCAAAAAAGCTTTTGTCCAGAATTGTTGGGTATGTTTTCGCATTTTTCCTCTATTGAAATGCAAGCACCACGTCCGGGATTCAAACCCGCGACCTTGTTCTCAGCAGCCGAACGCCACGACCACTTAGCCGCGGCGGGGGCTCGTTTAGAGCATGGAAGATTGTAAACAGGGGATAAAAATAAACTTTTCACAGAGGTATAACAGCGGAACGCAAAAACCGAAAGGAAAGCAGCCAGGTTGTGGACACACCGGACTTCTCAAGCCGACTAGTCGTGCAGTCTTTAAGGGGGGCTGTCACTTTCGAGGTGTTTTGCATAATCGTTGTAACGTATTTTCGCTTCAGTAGTCTTCAATTTGGTTGGCTTTAAATTTGTTCCCGGACACTCATGTAAGGCAGCCGTGTTTTCGTGCGTTCTTTATGTTGTTTTCTCTGAGAAAGCATTGATGGAAACGCAGCGTATAGCCTCCACATTGAAAGCTGGGCACGCGTTAATTATACATACTGCTTCCTGAGTGTGTCACGGCAATCGAACTTGTCCGCAGTACCCCTTATCCAATGACCACAGAGCAAGCATGAATGTGCCACGTGAAAACTTTGCTGGGAATAGTGTCGTACATTGTTTAATGTAGTTCGTAAGAGGCGTTAAAAAGCACATTTCGAGGAACTCCTAACATTCCATCAGCATTCACCCAGTTCTGCCGGTTATTGTGTCTTTCCTCTATTGTCTCCTAGCGCATTCCAGACACTACAAGCAGAGAGCGGGGCGTAAAGGGTATCATTTATTTTTTATAGGAAATGGATAGCCACTTGTTGATAATGTAACGTGAAGATGTGCACACCAAAAGGGAAAAATATATTTACAGGGAAACAGCTTACAGCCACGCAGCCGAACAACCGGGCACGCGAAGCCCAGCAGCAGAAACGCACTTCGTCCTCTTCGCGTTCCAAGCGCGAGCGCACCAAGCACGAGCGTTCCAAGCACAAGCACAACCGTAGCATAACTCCCGGCGGCAAAAGCACCGTCCCGGTGCTAAGTGGATGATGTAGCAGGCGTGTGGTACGGTTTGAGACGGACTACATGAACGACGTCAGTCAAAGGGCTAGTGGACGACGTCGGAGCAAGAAGAGGTGTAATCTCGTAGGTCACGTCGGTCACCTGACGGAGAACTCTATAAGGGCCACTGTACTGACGTAGAAGTTTCTCAGAGAGACCGACATGGCGAGAAGGAGACCAAAGGAGGACGAGTGAGCCCGGCGGATAGTGTACTGGGCGATGCCGGCGGTCGTAAACTGACTTCTGGTAGGTCTGAGATGCGGTGAGCCGGTCTCGGGCGATTTCACGGGCCATAGTTGCTCGGGAGATGGCGTCACGTGCATACTCTGTGGTCGAGGCAGTAGAACTCGGTAGTAATGTATCCAATGGCAGCGCAGGATGCCGACCAAACAGAAGGTAGAAAGGAGAATAGCCGGTGGTATCATGCCGCGACGAATTATAAGCAAATGTTACATAAGGCAAGGCAACGTCCCAATCGCGGTGGTCGGGCGAGACATACATGGATAGCATATCGGTCAGAGTCCTGTTGAGGCGCTCGGTAAGCCCGTTCGTCTGGGGATGGTAAGCTGTAGTGAGCTTATGCTGCGTGCCACAGGACCGGAGGATATCGTCAACTACTCGGGACAAAAAGTAGCGGCCGCGGTCCGTCAGCAATTGGTGTGGAGCGCCGTGGTGAAGGATTACGTTCTGCAATAGGAAGTCGGCGACATCGGTTGCGCAACTTGTTGGTAACGCACGCGTGATAGCGTACCGGGTCGCATAGTCGGTCGCGACAGCAATCCAACGGTTGCCGGAGCAGGACGTCGGGAAAGGTCCGAGAAGGTCGAGTCCAACACGGTAGAATGGTTCGAGAGGTACGTCAATAGGCTGTAGAAGGCCAGCAGGCAACGTTGATGGTCTCTTCCTGCGTTGACAGAGGTCGCAGGAGGCAACGTAACGCCGAACAGAGCGGTACAGACCAGGCCAAAAGAAGCGGCGTCGGACCCGATCGTATGTGCGGGAGACGCCGAGGTGGCCTGCGGTCGGTAGGTCGTGTAGTTCCGCTAGGACAGATGAACGGAGACGCTGGGGAACGACTAGCAGGAGCGGAGGTCCGTCAGGACGAAGGTTGCGGCGGTATAGGACGCCATCCTGAATGACGAACAGTTGCAATGAAGGATCTCGGCTGGCACAGTTGAGGCGATCAATGAGAATACGCAAGGAAGAGTCTTGTCGCTGCTCGTCCGCGATGTTAACCAGATCGGAGATAGCGAAGAGGCACGGGCCGAGGTCGTTGTCTCCAGAATCAGGCGGCTCTACAGGGTGCCGAGACAGGCAGTCGGCGTCTTGATGGAGACGCCCTGACTTGTAATGAACAGTGTAAGAATACTCTTGGAGGCGCAACGTCCAACGTCCGAGCCGGCCTGTGGGGTCTTTCAGTGAAGACAGCCAACAAAGGGCGTGGTGATCGGTCACTACGGAGAATGGACGGCCAAACAGGTACGGTCGGAACTTAGCTACGGCCCAAACAAGAGCTAGACACTCGCGCTCTGTAATTGAGTAATTTCGCTCAGCTGTAGAAAGGAGGCGGCTGGCATATGCAATAACGCGTTCTTGCCCTTGGTGACGTTGGGCTAGCACGGCGCCAATCCCATAACCGCAGGCGTCTGTGCGAACTTCAGTCAGAGCCGACGGATCAAAATGGGCCAGAATAGGTGGGGAGGTGAGTAAGTCGACTAGCGAAGAAAAGGCCTCCTCTTGGGCAGGGCCCCAGGTAAAAGGGGTGTCTTTCTTTAGAAGGTCGGTCAGGGGGCGAGCGGTGCCGGCAAAATTTTTGATGAAACGGCGGAAGTACGAGCAGAGGCCGACGAAGCTGCGCACATCCGTAGACGACTGGGGAATAGGGAAGTCCTTGACGGCTTTAACTTTAACAGGATCCGGGCGGACACCAGAAGCGTCGACTAGATGTCCGAGAATGGTGAGTTGGCAGCGACCGAATTGAAATTTCGACGAATTGAGCTGTAGCCCGGCTCGACGGAAGACAGAAAGAATGCTCGCCAGTCTTTCGAGGTGCGTGGTAAACGTGGGCGAAAAAACCACAACATCGTCGAGGTAACATAGACATGTGGACCATTTAAAGCCGCGAAGCAAGGAGTCCATCATTCTTTCGAAGGTAGCTGGCGCATTACAGAGACCGAATGGCATAACTTTAAACTGATATAAGCCGTCCGGTGTGACGAATGCCGTCTTTTCGCGGTCATTGTCATCAACAGAGATTTGCCAATACCCGGACCGAAGGTCAATTGAAGAGAAAAATTTGGCTCCGTGAAGGCAGTCCAAAGCATCGTCTATTCTTGGGAGTGGATAGACGTCTTTTTTTGTTATGTTGTTTAGGTGCCGGTAATCAACGCAAAAGCGCCAGCTGCCGTCCTTCTTTTTAACCAGCACAACTGGTGAGGCCCAAGGGCTCGACGAGGGCTCTATGATGTCTTTACTGAGCATCTTGTCCACCTCTTGCTGTATGATGGTGCGTTCTGTACTGGACACTCTGTAGGGTCGTCTGTGAATAGGAGCTGCGTCACCGGTGTTGATGCGATGCGTGACCACAGATGTTCGAGCCAAAGGGCGGTCATCGAAGTCAAAGATGTCGCGAAAAGACGACAGAAGACACCGAAGGTCGTGAGCTTGCCCTCGTAAGAGGTCAGCAGCAATCATTTTTGCATATTCATCAGGTGGTGGGACGTCAGAGTCGCGGCAGTTCGACGAGGGTGGGACGCTTCTCACCGCCGATACGACGCATTCGGCAGCAGGGCACAGCGTGGCGAGCGACATACCTTGTGGGAGCGGCTGAACGTAAGAGGCAAAGTTGAGAACCGGAAGGGACGCTTGATTTGCCGACATGGTGACAACTGTATGCGCAAGGGCAACACTGCGTGTAAAGGGCACATCAGGAACCGGAGTAATGATGTAGTCACCATCGGGAACTGGCGGGACAGAGGAGAAACGGACATAAGTGGCGGCATCGGGGTCCAGGCGGACAAAGTCGGCGGTGCACAGTCGGTGAACAATTGGATCCGGTGGCTCTGAAGGAACAGGTAGAGCGAGTTGAACGATGCTTGTGGCGCAATCTATAAGGGCGGAATGGTCGGTGAGAAAGTCAAGGCCGAGAATGATGTCATGAGGGCAGTGTTCGCGGACAGTGAAGAGCACAGAAGTATGGCGGCCGGCTATTGAAACACGAGCAGTACACATTCCGACGACAATAGACATACCGCCATCTGCAACACGGACCACAGTTGAGGGGGCAGGAGTGAGCACTTTCCTTAGGCGACGGCGAAGACGAGCATTCATGACTGAGACGTGCGCTCCAGTGTCGATCAGAGCGGTAACAGGGACCCCGTCCACGTCGACGTTAAGGATGTTCCGATGAGCATGAAGAGTTAAAGGAGGGTTTTCTGGTCGGGTCGTCAGAGCAGCATCACCCCCAGACGCTGCAGCCATCAGTTTTCCGACCGGGAGCGGGCATATGGGGCCGGCGACGAAGGGCGGCGAGGTCGGGGCGATGGAGATCGACGGCGCTGAGGTGACGACGAACGGTTGGTAAGCGGGGTCGGAGCGTTGTGGCCAGCAGAGGTCGTTTCCGAGGGCGAGGGAGAGCGGCGGGAATATGCAGAACCCGGCGAGTAGCGGCTGTAGGTCGAGGACGGACGGCTTCGGCAGTGTCGAGATATGTGGCCAACTCGGGAGCAGTTAAAGCAGATGGGCCTGTCATCAGGTGTTCTCCATTCATCTGGATTGCGGCTGCATCGAGGGTAGTATGCACGTTCAGAACCGAGCTCCGGGGACATGCGGCGAGCATATGGGGCACTAACTGAGCAAACAGGTTGAATCCCAAGATTGGCAAATTCTTTGCGAACGACAGCCTGTATAAGGGATACTGCTGGAGTACTGTCTGTTGCGGGTGGATGAAACGCAACGGGGGACATTGCCTCTACTTCTTGGCGCACAAGTCGTGTCAGGCTCTCAGATGTCGGCAGACGGCTCGGTGGAGTCGAGTCTACACAGGACGACGTCGCAGTCGTATTCGGCAACCGCGTGAACTGCGGAGAAATTCGGCGGCTCTTCGCTTGTTCGAACCGGCGGCATTCCTTGATGATTGCGTCAACCGTTCCGCAGTCCTTGTATACAAGAAGGTTAAAGGCGTCATCTGCGATGCCTTTGAGCACGTGACCTACTTTGTCGCACTCTGACATAGTGGCGTCGACTTTCATGCAGAGAGCTAATATGTCCTGAATGTATGATACATAGGACTCTGTGGACGTTTGTGCACGGCATGCGAGCTCCTTCTTCGCAGCGAGCTGACGCCCGAATGGCTTACCAAACAGGTCACAAAGCTTGCGCTTGCAGAGATCCCAGCTGGTGAGTTCATCCTCGTGGGTCTCGAACCATACCCTGGCAGTGCCCGTCAGGTAGAAGATGACGTTGGCCAACTTTAGGGTCGGGTCCCACCTGTTGTGTGTGCTCACGCGCTCGTACATTGCGAGCCAGTCCTCCACGTCGACGCCGTCCGTTCCGTTGAAGGTCCCAGGATCTCTCGGATGGGCAATGATGAACGCCGGGTTGGCGGACGCCGACGGAGCGGCCCCTTCGCTGGTCATGGTTGAAGAGCCGGCGAGCTGACGACCGCTGCGAAGTTCCGTGCTTGCTGTGGCTGTACCCAGCACCTCCACCAATAATGTAACGTGAAGATGTGCACACCAAAAGGGAAAAATATATTTACAGGGAAACAGCTTACAGCCACGCAGCCGAACAACCGGGCACGCGAAGCCCAGCAGCAGAAACGCACTTCGTCCTCTTCGCGTTCCAAGCGCGAGCGCACCAAGCACGAGCGTTCCAAGCACAAGCACAACCGTAGCAATATAAAACGTCTTCACTAGTCTTTATCCCGTTGCGAAGTGTTCGAAGCTAAACGGCCAAGACTGCAAGGGACGCCGCTGCTAAAAACAGACCAGTTTTTTAAAACTCTATCTGCTTTGTCCAGGGAATCCGACAGGGTGTGAGGCTCTGTTAAAAAGGTTTCACCATCCGCGCCTTTTCTTGCGTCAGTGTAGTAGTAATTAATCTTAGAATCAAATTAATCTTATATTTACTAGCCAGAATTATACACATTAGAGTGCATTCTTGGCGGATAAACTTTAGAGCTCACACAGCGAGCAGCGGCGCTGTGGACTTCTCCGGAGGAAGTCCAGAACGGACTTCCGCTCTAAACCAAGGTCGAATAGGTGATAACGGGAGTTGAACTCTGGTTCTATGCGACTGCACGTCGATACGACGGCCGTTTTCGCTGCACGGCAACAAGATACAAGCAATGCCGGAAGTAGGCACTATATTCCTCCGCCTTTTAGAAACAACTCACGCAGCCTCGTCTCAGTTCAGTTGCGTCCGTGACTGAGCCGTTACCTTCAAACAGTTCCACTGACTGCAAGCACCGGCCTTCGGTGTACACAAACAAATTAATGGGCGCGAACCGCCATTTGCGTAAGGCTACTGGTAAAGCGCAATCACTGCCGCTTGCGTAAAACAAGCGAAGGAACACAGACCCAGATGACGAAGTGGAAAGGACACTGGCGGACTAACAACTGGCTTTAGGTTGCCTCGTTTTACGACACTGGCTCTAATCTGGACGCCGAGTAGAAAGAACGTGTCGACCTTGCTGTCGACGGAAGTAGTGTTCATAGCGGGTTCGTGTTTCTGGGTTTCAGGTGCATTTGTTTACTTTTTCATTTTCCTAGTCGCGCGTATGTGCACCCTGTTTTGTTACATTGGTTGAAGAAGCTTTCTTACGTCTTGAGCGGTTAGTCCTGTCCGTGGGATCGACTATTCCGCAAGTTTTGTCTCCTGAATGCTGTATAATTTTTTTATTGAATTATGTCACTGTCCTGTGTTGGGTTTTAGGACCGGCGCCTAAGTGACGCGTCGAAAATATATTTAAAAATGTCTGTTTTTTTCGACAAACGAAATAATTGTTTTTAAAACGTTAGTTTGTTCAAAACATTTGTTTATTTTAGAAACCTAAATCAACGGGAAGGAACTACAAGAACCTTTTCTCCAAGACGCAAGGTGGATTGGAAAGTTGAGTTGAACATGAAACCATGTGAAATGCTCTTCCGCTATCGAGCTTTGCGCCTGAAAACAGGACATGGTCTACGTGATAGTGACTGCTCCATACCACATTGTCTCCCCGCGTGATTTAAACGACGGAATTGAAATTTTGTAGGTTGCATGCAGTGACATGGAAGCTTAGAAAGTCTTTTTTCCCAGAAGCCCATTGCGACTTTTCGATACGGTGCTTAACATCGGCTATGCACCTCTGTCTCTCACTGTACACATAAGAACGAGGGCAGCTGCTTTCTTTCATTCGCGTTATGACAGCCAGACTTCGCCTCATAGGGCCTGTGGCTATGGCCATAGGGCCTAAGGAGAGGTCACCAGTGCATTGGGCTGCAGGTGCTGTTAACAGTCACCCTTATTCTTAAACGACAGAGTTAAGAGACCAGCGCACCGGCTCAAGGAAATGCATTGTCACCGTTCGCGGATATACACACACTCTAAACACAAAATGAGTAAAAAGGGAGTAAACTGTCCACCAGCGCACTTCCTTTTATAAAATGGTCGCGGGTATACATACACTATAAACACAAAAGGAGTAAAAAGGGAGTAAACTGTCCACCAGCGCACTTCTTTTTATAAAATGGTCGCGGGTATACATACACTATAAACACAAAAGGAGTAAAAAGGGAGTAAACTGTCCACCAGCGCACTTCATTTTATAAAATGGTCGCGGGTATACATACACTATAAACACAAAAGGAGTAAAAAGGGAGTAAACTGTCCACCAGCGCACTTCATTTTATAAAATGGTCGCGGGTATACATACACTATAAACACAAAAGGAGTAAAAAGAGAGTAAACTGTCCACCAGCGCACTTCATTTTATAAAATGGTCGCGGGTATACATACACTATAAACACAAAAGGAGTAAAAAGAGAGTAAACTGTCCACCAGCGCACTTCATTTTATAAAATGGTCGCGGGTATACATACACTATAAACACAAAAGGAGTAAAAAGAGAGTAAACTGTCCACCAGCGCACTTCATTTTATAAAATGGTCGCGGGTATACATACACTATAAACACAAAAGGAGTAAAAAGAGAGTAAACTGTCCACCAGCACACTTCATTTTATAAAATGGTCGCGGGTATACATACACTATAAACACAAAAGGAGTAAAAAGAGAGTAAACTGTCCACCAGCACACTTCATTTTATAAAATGGTCGCGGGTATACATACACTATAAACACAAAAGGAGTAAAAAGAGAGTAAACTGTCCACCAGCGCACTTCATTTTATAAAATGGTCGCGGGTATACATACACTATAAACACAAAAGGAGTAAAAAGAGAGTAAACTGTCCACCAGCACACTTCATTTTATAAAATGGTCGCGGGTATACATACACTATAAACACAAAAGGAGTAAAAAGAGAGTAAACTGTCCACCAGCACACTTCATTTTATAAAATGGTCGCGGGTATACATACACTATAAACACAAAAGGAGTAAAAAGAGAGTAAACTGTCCACCAGCACACTTCATTTTATAAAATGGTCGCGGGTATACATACACTATAAACACAAAAGGAGTAAAAAGAGAGTAAACTGTCCACCAGCACACTTCATTTTATAAAATGGTCGCGGGTATACATACACTATAAACACAAAAGGAGTAAAAAGAGAGTAAACTGTCCACCAGCACACTTCATTTTATAAAATGGTCGCGGGTATACATACACTATAAACACAAAAGGAGTAAAAAGAGAGTAAACTGTCCACCAGCGCACTTCCTTTTATAAAATGGTCGCGGGTATACATACACTATAAACACAAAAGGAGTAAAAAGAGAGTAAACTGTCCACCAGCGCACTTCCTTTTATAAAATGGTCGCGGGTATACATACACTATAAACACAAAAGGAGTAAAAAGAGAGTAAACTGTCCACCAGCACACTTCATTTTATAAAATGGTCGCGGGTATACATACACTATAAACACAAAAGGAGTAAAAAGAGAGTAAACTGTCCACCAGCACACTTCATTTTATAAAATGGTCGCGGGTATACATACACTATAAACACAAAAGGAGTAAAAAGAGAGTAAACTGTCCACCAGCACACTTCATTTTATAAAATGGTCGCGGGTATACATACACTATAAACACAAAAGGAGTAAAAAGAGAGTAAACTGTCCACCAGCACACTTCATTTTATAAAATGGTCGCGGGTATACATACACTATAAACACAAAAGGAGTAAAAAGAGAGTAAACTGTCCACCAGCGCACTTCATTTTATAAAATGGTCGCGGGTATACATACACTATAAACACAAAAGGAGTAAAAAGAGAGTAAACTGTCCACCAGCGCACTTCATTTTATAAAATGGTCGCGGGTATACATACACTATAAACACAAAAGGAGTAAAAAGAGAGTAAACTGTCCACCAGCGCACTTCATTTTATAAAATGGTCGCGGGTATACATACACTATAAACACAAAAGGAGTAAAAAGAGAGTAAACTGTCCACCAGCGCACTTCATTTTATAAAATGGTCGCGGGTATACATACACTATAAACACAAAAGGAGTAAAAAGAGAGTAAACTGTCCACCAGCGCACTTCATTTTATAAAATGGTCGCGGGTATACATACACTATAAACACAAAAGGAGTAAAAAGAGAGTAAACTGTCCACCAGCGCACTTCATTTTATAAAATGGTCGCGGGTATACATACACTATAAACACAAAATGAGTAAAAAGGGAGTAAACTGTCCACCAGCGCACTTCCTTTTATAAAATGGTCGCGGGTATGCATACACTATAAACACAAAAGGAGTAAAAAGAGAGTAAACTGTCCACCAGCGCACTTCCTTTTATAAAATGGTCGCGGGTATACATACACTATAAACACAAAAGGAGTAAAAAGGGAGTAAACTGTCCACCAGCGCACTTCCTTTTATAAAATGGTCGCGGGTATACATACACTATAAACACAAAAGGAGTAAAAAGGGAGTAAACTGTCCACCAGCGCACTTCCTTTTATAAAATGGTCGCGGGTATACATACACTATAAACACAAAAGGAGTAAAAAGGGAGTAAACTGTCCACCAGCGCACTTCCTTTTATAAAATGGTCGCGGGTATACATACACTATAAACACAAAAGGAGTAAAAAGGGAGTAAACTGTCCACGAGCGCACTTTCTTTTATAAAATGGTCGCGGGTATACATACACTATAAACACAAAAGGAGTAAAAAGGGAGTAAACTGTCCACCAGCGCACTTCCTTTTATAAAATGGTCGCGGGTATACATACACTATAAACACAAAAGGAGTAAAAAGGGAGTAAACTGTCCACCAGCGCACTTCCTTTTATAAAATGGTCGCGGGTATACATACACTATAAACACAAAATGAGTAAAAAGGGAGTAAACTGTCCACCAGCGCACTTCCTTTTATAAAATGGTCGCGGGTATACATACACTATAAACACAAAAGGAGTAAAAAGGGAGTAAACTGTCCACCAGCGCACTTCCTTTTATAAAATGGTCGCGGGTATACATACACTATAAACACAAAAGGAGTAAAAAGGGAGTAAACTGTCCACCAGCGCACTTCCTTTTATAAAATGGTCGCGGGTATACATACACTATAAACACAAAAGGAGTAAAAAGGGAGTAAACTGTCCACCAGCGCACTTCCTTTTATAAAATGGTCGCGGGTATACATACACTATAAACACAAAAGGAGTAAAAAGGGAGTAAACTGTCCACCAGCGCACTTCCTTTTATAAAATGGTCGCGGGTATACATACACTATAAACACAAAAGGAGTAAAAAGGGAGTAAACTGTCCACCAGCGCACTTCCTTTTATAAAATGGTCGCGGGTATACATACACTATAAACACAAAAGGAGTAAAAAGGGAGTAAACTGTCCACCAGCGCACTTCTTTTTATAAAATGGTCGCAGGTATACATACACTATAAACACAAAAGGAGTAAAAAGGGAGTAAACTGTCCACCAGCGCACTTCCTTTTATAAAATGGTCGCGGGTATACATACACTATAAACACAAAAGGAGTAAAAAGGGAGTAAACTGTCCACCAGCGCACTTCTTTTTATAAAATGGTCGCGGGTATACATACACTATAAGCACAAAAGGAGTAAAAAGGGAGTAAACTGTCCACCAGCGCACTTCCTTTTATAAAATGGTCGCGGGTATACATACACTATAAACACAAAATGAGTAAAAAGGGAGTAAACTGTCCACCAGCGCACTTCCTTTTATAAAATGGTCGCGGGTATACATACACTATAAACACAAAAGGAGTAAAAAGGGAGTAAACTGTCCACCAGCGCACTTCCTTTTATAAAATGGTCGCGGGTATACACACACTCTAAACACAAAAGGAGTAAAAAGGGAGTAAACTGTCCACCAGCGCACTTCCTTTTATAAAATGGTCGCGGGTATACATACACTATAAACACAAAAGGAGTAAAAAGGGAGTAAACTGTCCACCAGCGCACTTCCTTTTATAAAATGGTCGCGGGTATACATACACTATAAACACAAAAGGAGTAAAAAGGGAGTAAACTGTCCACCAGCGCACTTCCTTTTATAAAATGGTCGCGGGTATACATACACTATAAACACAAAAGGAGTAAAAAGGGAGTAAACTGTCCACCAGCGCACTTCCTTTTATAAAATGGTCGCGGGTATACATACACTATAAACACAAAAGGAGTAAAAAGGGAGTAAACTGTCCACCAGCGCACTTCCTTTTATAAAATGGTCGCGGGTATACATACACTATAAACACAAAAGGAGTAAAAAGGGAGTAAACTGTCCACCAGCGCACTTCCTTTTATAAAATGGTCGCGGGTATACATACACTATAAACACAAAAGGAGTAAAAAGGGAGTAAACTGTCCACCAGCGCACTTCCTTTTATAAAATGGTCGCGGGTATACATACACTATAAACACAAAAGGAGTAAAAAGGAAGTAAACTGTCCACCAGCGCACTTCCTTTTATAAAATGGTCGCGGGTATATACACTATAAACACAAAAGGAGTAAAAAGGGAGTAAACTGTCCACCAGCGCACTTCCTTTTATAAAATGGTCGCGGGTATACATACACTATAAACACAAAAGGAGTAAAAAGGGAGTAAACTGTCCACCAGCGCACTTCCTTTTATAAAATGGTCGCGGGTATACATACACTATAAACACAAAAGGAGTAAAAAGGGAGTAAACTGTCCACCAGCGCACTTCCTTTTATAAAATGGTCGCGGGTATACATACACTATAAACACAAAAGGAGTAAAAAGGGAGTAAACTGTCCACCAGCGCACTTCCTTTTATAAAATGGTCGCGGGTATACATACACTATAAACACAAAAGGAGTAAAAAGGGAGTAAACTGTCCACCAGCGCACTTCCTTTTATAAAATGGTCGCGGGTATACATACACTATAAACACAAAAGGAGTAAAAAGGGAGTAAACTGTCCACCAGCGCACTTCCTTTTATAAAATGGTCGCGGGTATACATACACTATAAACACAAAAGGAGTAAAAAGGGAGTAAACTGTCCACCAGCGCACTTCCTTTTATAAAATGGTCGCGGGTATACATACACTATAAACACAAAAGGAGTAAAAAGGGAGTAAACTGTCCACCAGCGCACTTCCTTTTATAAAATGGTCGCGGGTATATACACTATAAACACAAAAGGAGTAAAAAGGGAGTAAACTGTCCACCAGCGCACTTCCTTTTATAAAATGGTCGCGGGTATACATACACTATAAACACAAAAGGAGTAAAAAGGGAGTAAACTGTCCACCAGCGCACTTCCTTTTATAAAATGGTCGCGGGTATACATACACTATAAGCACAAAAGGAGTAAAAAGGGAGTAAACTGTCCACCAGCGCACTTCCTTTTATAAAATGGTCGCGGGTATACATACACTATAAACACAAAAGGAGTAAAAAGGGAGTAAACTGTCCACCAGCGCACTTCCTTTTATAAAATGGTCGCGGGTATACATACACTATAAACACAAAAGGAGTAAAAAGGGAGTAAACTGTCCACCAGCGCACTTCTTTTTATAAAATGGTCGCGGGTATACATACACTATAAACACAAAAGGAGTAAAAAGGGAGTAAACTGTCCACCAGCGCACTTCCTTTTATAAAATGGTCGCGGGTATACATACACTATAAACACAAAAGGAGTAAAAAGGGAGTAAACTGTCCACCAGCGCACTTCCTTTTATAAAATGGTCGCGGGTATACATACACTATAAACACAAAAGGAGTAAAAAGGGAGTAAACTGTCCACCAGCGCACTTCCTTTTATAAAATGGTCGCGGGTATACATACACTATAAACACAAAAGGAGTAAAAAGGGAGTAAACTGTCCACCAGCGCACTTCCTTTTATAAAATGGTCGCGGGTATACACACACTCTAAACACAAAAGGAGTAAAAAGGGAGTAAACTGTCCACCAGCGCACTTCCTTTTATAAAATGGTCGCGGGTATACATACACTATAAACACAAAAGGAGTAAAAAGGGAGTAAACTGTCCACCAGCGCACTTCCTTTTATAAAATGGTCGCGGGTATACATACACTATAAACACAAAAGGAGTAAAAAGGGAGTAAACTGTCCACCAGCGCACTTCCTTTTATAAAATGGTCGCGGGTATACATACACTATAAACACAAAAGGAGTAAAAAGGGAGTAAACTGTCCACCAGCGCACTTCCTTTTATAAAATGGTCGCGGGTATACATACACTATAAACACAAAAGGAGTAAAAAGGGAGTAAACTGTCCACCAGCGCACTTCCTTTTATAAAATGGTCGCGGGTATACATACACTATAAACACAAAAGGAGTAAAAAGGGAGTAAACTGTCCACCAGCGCACTTCCTTTTATAAAATGGTCGCGGGTATACATACACTATAAACACAAAAGGAGTAAAAAGGGAGTAAACTGTCCACCAGCGCACTTCATTTTATAAAATGGTCGCGGGTATACATACACTATAAACACAAAAGGAGTAAAAAGAGAGTAAACTGTGCACCAGCACACTTCATTTTATAAAATGGTCGCGGGTATACATACACTATAAACACAAAAGGAGTAAAAAGAGAGTAAACTGTCCACCAGCACACTTCATTTTATAAAATGGTCGCGGGTATACATACACTATAAACACAAAAGGAGTAAAAAGAGAGTAAACTGTCCACCAGCACACTTCATTTTATAAAATGGTCGCGGGTATACATACACTATAAGCACAAAAGGAGTAAAAAGGGAGTAAACTGTCCACCAGCGCACTTCCTTTTATAAAATGGTCGCGGGTATACATACACTATAAACACAAAAGGAGTAAAAAGGGAGTAAACTGTCCACCAGCGCACTTCCTTTTATAAAATGGTCGCGGGTATACATACACTATAAACACAAAAGGAGTAAAAAGGGAGTAAACTGTCCAGCAGCGCACTTCATTTTATAAAATGGTCGCGGGTATACATACACTATAAACACAAAAGGAGTAAAAAGGGAGTAAACTGTCCACCAGCGCACTTCCTTTTATAAAATGGTCGCGGGTATACATACACTATAAACACAAAAGGAGTAAAAAGGGAGTAAACTGTCCACCAGCGCACTTCCTTTTATAAAATGGTCGCGGGTATACATACACTATAAGCACAAAAGGAGTAAAAAGGGAGTAAACTGTCCACCAGCGCACTTCCTTTTATAAAATGGTCGCGGGTATACATACACTATAAACACAAAAGGAGTAAAAAGGGAGTAAACTGTCCACCAGCGCACTTCCTTTTATAAAATGGTCGCGGGTATATACACTATAAACACAAAAGGAGTAAAAAGGGAGTAAACTGTCCACCAGCGCACTTCTTTTTATAAAATGGTCGCGGGTATACATACACTATAAACACAAAAGGAGTAAAAAGGGAGTAAACTGTCCACCAGCGCACTTCCTTTTATAAAATGGTCGCGGGTATACATACACTATAAACACAAAAGGAGTAAAAAGGGAGTAAACTGTCCACCAGTGCACTTCCTTTTATAAAATGGTGTGTGCTAGAGGACAGCTTACTCCTTTTTTACACCCATATCGGCATATTCTTGTTTACAGTGTAGAAAAGGGAGCGTGTTTTGGCTAGAAAGAAGAAAAAAGAAGTTCTAAACTTTTATTTGAATATAAAGTCTGTCAAATCCGTTTTGTAGTGCAAAAAGAAAGTTACATCTCAGAAGGCAAAAACTTACTGAACAACCCTCGCCGTTCATGCTTAAAATTCCTTCGGAGTTCTTCCTTGTTCATATGCGAAGTGCGAACCCGTCTAGCTCTTAGCTCTCGCGGAACACGCTTTGACATGCGCAAGCACAAAACTGAACATTGGGTGGGAAAGAAGCCAAAGTCTTCTGAACAATATGTTTCGACAAGATGGCTTGTCTTCGCGCTAGTGCGTTGAGGCGTGCCACTTTGCAGTTCACATAGCGCGGGAATTATTTGTTCAAAGGTGGTTCCATGTGATCCTTCACGCGGAGTTGTGAAAGCGCGGCACTTTTATCCTGACGCGCATCAGCTTTGATCGCACAAGTTGGCAATCAGCCTACATAAACGCGGAACATAGTATGGCGGTGACCATGATGTTGGCGTGACATGTTGACGGTAGCATGCCGTATACGTTTGCTGTTCGCTAGTCGATTCACAGCCAAGAAGTAAAGAAAAATTACAGCCGATGTAGCTTACTTGGCCAAATGCGAAGCATGTGCTCTATAGCAAGCCGTGTTTCATTTCTCTTTCGGTTTGAGGCCAGGGTTCCAAGGTCAGGCAAAGATCCACGAAATCTATGACTGAGGACCTTAGTGGTAGCGCATTGTAAAATTACGGGGCCGCTTAACGCACCTGAAGAGGACACTGTGATAGTGGTGTGTTCTGCATTCATTGCTCACGGATGGGAGTTGATGAACACGACGACATGCAATTCACAGCGAGAGAAAGAGAGAGAGAGAGAGAGAGACGAACGGAAAGGCACGGAGGTTAACAAGGCGACGCCCAGTATGCTACCTACACGTGGGAATGGGAACGGAGGGAGAGATAGAAAGGGGAGAGAACAAAGGGAGAGTCACTTTTCCACGTGTCCGTTGGCCATTACTTGCAGGGTACACAGGGCACACACTGATAGTTCACAACCTTGCACTCAGTCCTGAGTCCCGGTTTAAGAACTTGATAAGTGCCTTCACAGCTGTCCTCTGCGATGAAGGCTTACTCCAAGGACCCAGAATCTTGGCTTCAGTAAGGGGCCGAGGATCTAAGCGGCGGAGTGATGCAGCAAGGAGGACACGCTCACGTTTAAACCGAGGGCAGTCACAAAGTAGGTGCTCAATTGGCTCGTCGCACCCACAGATCTCACACACAAGGAGAGTCTGCCATACCGATGAAGTGGGAGAGTGGCAGTTAAACATGCAGGGTGATCGGTTGCGACGATGTCGTAGTGGTCTAATGCAGTGGCCAGCGAAGCTGATCTGTTCGAAACCCCGGGCGGTTTGAAACCCCGGGCGGTACAGTCGCAGTCATAATTATATTCACTTATTTACTTTACTTCTGCACGTCTAGATGGCTTCAGACACTCAGACAACGAGTTTTTTCGAGACTGGAAGCCTTAGTGCTAGCGCTCTAAAAGCAGTCAGCTCGCGCATACACCACACTGGCTCCAAAGCCTGCCGGCGCCTCTGAGATCTCGGCTGATCTACTGAACCGTGTGACAGCTTCGGTGATAGACTTGTGGTGTCTGGTGCATATTCGGGGTATAGGAAAGAAAGTCTCGCCTCGAATAAGGACCTACTTAACTTTCGTTCCAGACTAAGCAGTGAACTCTAAAATCAACTATCTGCAGCCCATGAGTAGATTTTCCAACGTGTCCAGATAAACCAGGAGAGAAGGAATGAACGCGGCGGCAGTCTGTTACTAAGAAATTCTGAGTTTAAAGAATAGCCTCGCAGACTCCTTTCTCTTTCTTTCTCTTTGTACCGTTACAAAGAAATGACAGACACTGTGGTATCCCAGTCGCCCCCATAATACGAGTATATAAGTCCGTCAACTCCCACGCCCATATGGGCTGGTATAATACAATAAATAGAACCTGCAACGGGCCAGGACCCAAAGCTGCCGCTGTGGCAGTCGAGACAGCAGTCCGATGGAGTCACCGCGTGCGGTGTCGGAGTTGCGTTGCGTCCATTGGCAGTTTGGAGACATGAAGGTCGCGGGTCCCTCCCATTAGGCGCTATACCGCACGGCACCGCCTTCTTTCAGGGCATGCGGGAGGTGTTATTTTCACAATGCACTACTCGAATTTTTTTCTCTCGAGAAAAGAAAAGGGAGCTCAAAGTGACTTTCCTTTAACATTTTTTTTCGCGGGGGGAGGGGGGGGGTGACGGGGGGACGGCGAAGTCTTGTCCCTCCCCCAACATCCCTCGCCTTCCCCTGAAATCCTCCCATGCCATTAATGGCACAGTTTCGAAAGCACCCCCTGCACTCGCAGAGCACTTTGTCGCAATGAAGACTAAATAAAAATATGTACTGTATGCCTTAGTCAGGTGGCAAAGCAGAGGAAAAGCAGTGGTGTTAGCGCAGTATGTACAGTGCCCTGTCGCAACGTCAAAGTTCTCGGGTTTCAAACAATGCCACAGCGGGCGCATTTACAAAGCGGCGCATTTATATAGAGCACATGCGCACTGAGATTTCGGCGCACAGAGAAAAAAAAAGAACAGGGTAGCCGCAATGAATCCAAAGTGTGCCACTATAGGGCGTTACCAACAGCCTACACATATTTTTGGAAAGGTAAAACGCATCAATTATTTGGAGGTAGGAGAAAGGGGCAGTAAAATGAAAGCGAGAAGGAATAAAGGACCTACTTACACACCGACCCAGAAGCCCTTCATGGAGCGGTCAGTCGTCGACAGTCGCCCGCTGTTCTGTAAGTGCTCACTCCCAGTGTTTACTACCTGGCAATTTCATCTCCAAGAAGCAGCCAGGGACAGAAATAACGCCTTCGAACAGCCGCCGACTGTCTGAGCGGCTAGCCCGCTTTGTCGCAAGACGGTGTGGGCAGGACAATTGTTTTCTTTATTTTTTTAGCCCAATCTCTGTCGGAGCGGCTGCCATTAGGAAACGGCCGAGATACTGAAGACTGGTGACGTGAATTATATGTTGCTGAACACTTAGAAAGGCAGGACAGAAGTGCGTGCTGTTCGTGTGCACTGTTGAGGTGAGCGCTGTGCTCGGTAAAAGTGGCACAGCGAGTATGGAGCTCGAGAAAAAGTGCTACGTCTTGAGTTCTTACTCGCCAGAGTCGTATTCGTCCCTATGATCGCTCTGTAGAGCCGAGCTGCAGCCGTTTTGCCGCACTGTCTGCTCTGAAGGCACGCAGCATTCTTAACCAAGTTGCACTTGAAGGAAACTGACGTAGAATGAAAGAAGGATAAAATAAAATATGGGATATTTGACGTTAGTGATGAAGCATAATTCAGCTGGTATTTGCAGCCCTGAAGCTTATGTATTGTGGAAAGATCTTGTGCCAGAATATCGACAAATGGAATTAAATAAAAAAAATTTGGTAGGCACTCAAGGAACTGAGGTGCGAGTGATGCGAAATCATCGCAATTCTATTCCAATGCCATTCTAATTGTATTCAAAATTCTATTTCAATCTTACATCAGTTATATTCTAATTCTAATCTATTCCTTCATGGTTAGTGCAGTTGTAACCACTATAGTACTGACTATTACTTTGAACATTTCGTTTTTTCCTGCCTTTGTTGATGTCACACCGTTTTGACCAATCGCGAGTTTTGTAACGGCATCACTCTTTGGGCGACGCCGAGTTTTCGTGTCGATGAGCCGTGTGGATGTCGATTTAGCGCGTTTACGCTAAGCTGAGTGAGTCTCGAAACAAAGAGAGCATACACAAACGTTGTCTTTTGTACATATGCCAGTTTTTAGAATTCAGGAATCGCGATTACTATTAGCACTGTGGCTCGACAAAATTTGGCTTTTATGACTAGCTACGTGCACTGGAAAGGTTGCTTTGCCTGCATGCTTGCAGAAAGCGCGTGTCTTCTGGCACGATGTAGCTGTAACGTTAATAGACCAGAAGCGGGCAGAGTGGGTGAGGGAACAAACGCGGGTTAATGACATCCTAGTCGAAATCAAGGGGAAGAAATGGGCTTGGGCAGGGCATGTACTGCGAAGGCCAGATAACCGCTGGTCCTTAAGGGTAACGGAGTTGATTCCAAGAGAAGGCAAGCGTAGCAGGGGGCGGCAGAAGGTTAGGTGGGCGGATGAGATTAAGAAGTTTGCAGGCATAGGGTGGGCGCAGCTGGCAAAGGACAGGGTTAATTGGAGAGACATGGGAGAGGCCTTTGCCCTGCAGTGGGCGTAGTCAGGCTGATGATGACGACGACGATGATGATATGATGATGAAGCTGTCAACTAGTGGGAGTGCCCTAGAGGACAGCTCGCTCCCTTTATACTCCTTTCTGTTCAGAGCAGAAACCGGTGTGACTTTCGCTTCTTTCTGTAGCAGTTCTGTAGAACGTTTAGGTTTAGGTTTATCGGGGTTTAACGTCCCAAAGAAACTCGGGCTATGAGAGACGCCGGAGTGAAGGTTTATTCTTCGAATCGAATTTATAGCGCAAAAAGACGAAGACACAAGATTGTGAACAAGGCTCCCGTGGGGGAGCCGAAACGTCATCCCATCTTTTCTTTTGGTCGGCGCCTTCTTTCGTCACACAAGAAACAACGTGGAACAGGTCATCAGTTCATCAAGGCACACAGGTCATCAGCACGCGCGATACCTGCAGAAAAGACTATCCGCTACTTGAAAGGAAATAACTTTGCAGTTGTACCGGCAGATAAAGAGGGCGGTTTCTGCCTCATGAACAGAAATGTATACCGTAATAAGGCTTCCGAAGCAGTGCACGGAAATTTTGAGCAGTGTAGGAAGCTGTCAATGCAGAAAGTCAAGACCGAAGCAAAAAAGTGTAGCGCTGTGTCCTGTCCACGTTGTTTCTTGTGTCCTCGTCTTTTTGCGCTAGAAATTCGGAAAATATGTACAAACTAGCCTGCAAGAATGTTCTTGCACGATATTCCTTGAGCTTTTGTACCCTATGAAAGCTCCAATTTAATAATAATAATAATAATAATAATAATAATAATAATAATAATAATAATAATAATAATAATAATAATAATAATAATAATAATAATAATAATTGGTTTTTGAGGAAAGGAAATGGCGCAGTGTCTGTCTCATATATCGTTGGACACCTGAACCGCGCCGTAAGGGTAGGGGTAAAGGAGGGAGTGAAAGAAGAAAGGAAGAAGAGGTGCCGTAGTGGAGTGCTCCGGAATAATTTCGTCCACCTGGGGATCTTTTAACGTGCACTGACATCGCACAGCACACGGGCGCCTCAGCGTTTTTCCTCCATAAAATGCAGCCGCCGCGGTCGGGTTCGAACCCAGCCGCCTCTTTGAGATTAGAACATGGCAATCTATTCAGACAAGCCAACTTCAATTCCTCCTCAGTGCCCTCTTTAGGCTATATACGAATGTTTTACTGCGAAAGCAGTGGTGCTTTACGACGAGCGGCAATCATCGAGGGCTAATCGAACCGCTTTAACAGAACTGTCGGATTAGATGTCTGATCGTCCCGTAATTTTTCCTTGTCTAGATGGAAGCAGTTGCAAAAAAAAAAAAACTTCGGACCTTCTTTACCACATTCCTAAAGAAGAAAATGCGAGAGCGTTTTGAACTTGGCCCACCCCTAAATTTTTCCAATGACGACCCAAATTTTGGAAGTGGGCCTACCCCAGAGTGCACCTACTCCCCCTTATCCTCTCTTCCGGTCCCCTCACTTCTTTCATTTCATTTCTCCATTCTGCCTGCTATCCTTTATTTCCGCTGCCCCAGCTACGGTGCTTTAGTATCGATCGCAGATGCTTTGGCTAGCAAAAATCTTTTCCTTCCTTTTTATTATTTTAATAAACCACTTAATTACCCCAGAAAACGAATTCAGGTGCATTACTGAGTGGATTAAGCGGAAAGAGTGGGTCGGGTTAGTGTAATACCATATGGTACTCCAACTGTAGGTGCATGAATCTAGTTCTCAAATTTTCTAATTTGGCGGTGCTGATGACGTCACGACCCTCTCTACCAATCAGGAAACTTTGTAACGGAGAAATAATAATAATAATAATTGGTTTTTTGGGGAAAGGAAATGGCGCAGTATCTGTCTCATATATCGTTGGACACCTGAACCGCGCCGTAAGGGAAGGGATAAAGGAGGGAGTGAAAGAAGAAAGGAAGAATAGGTGCCGTAGTGGAGGGCTCCGGAATAATTTCGACCACCTGGGGATCTTTAACGTGCACTGACATCGCACAGCACACGGGCGCCTTAGCGTTTTTCCTCCATAAAAACGCAGCCGCCGCGGTCGGGTTCGAACCCGGGAACTCCGGATCAGTAGTCGAGCTCCCTAACCACTGAGCCACCGCGGCGGGGCTAACGGAGAAACCCGGTGGGATTTTGCAGGACTGCATCCTAAATGCTATCGCATTAAAAAATGGTGGCGGCCGTGAATGAGGGACGACTTATAATCGAGATTACACGATATGCGACACCCCCGCGTGCTCCATATCATTTGAAGCTTTACCGTTTCAGCTTCCCCCCCCCCCCCCCTTTACCGCAGACGTTTTTAATTAGTGGGCGGTCGGCGGTGCGCGCTGTGTCCTTTCTAGGCAACCTACTTTCGCTGCTCTTTCCACTTCACCTTCTCACCCCCTCTCTCCATGAAAATGACGCAAAGAAAAAGACCACAACAGCGGAGCACAATTAGGGGGCGTGGTCGAGACAGTTTCGCCGCGTTTGCATGCATGCTTAGCTGGCCGCGGGAGTTAAGGACAAAGCGTTCAGCAGTGCCGCTTTTATTAAACAACGCTGTTTTCGCAACTCTGGTCATCTCAACATGCATGCCGCAGCACCGCCGAGGAAGCCAGCCGTGACGAGAAGTGTGTTTTACGCGCGCTTTTTTTTTTCTGGGTCGTCTAGCCCGCAATTTTCCCTGTCGTTTTCCGCGCGAGTTGCGTATAATACCGAGCAGCTGCGAATGTACCGCAACGTGCGCAAAAATATGCTCATTACCCACGTACGAGAAAAACAAGAAGTTTCACGTTCAACTAGCTTAGCAGTGTTGATGTTAGTAGCTGGATCTGCTAAATAGAAGTGCATTGTTTTTTACTCACGCCAGTTACGAAACTGCGGCGCCTCTTCAAGCGGCCAGTTTCCGGACATTGGCAGACGAAGGCGCACTCTATGAGCTATGAGACAGGGCAGTGCAGGTCGCCGGCAACACTTTATCGGTTTGCAGCAGGTCATTTTATTGGC
>JARKHS020014926.1:0-43160 GCA_030143305.2 Amblyomma americanum | reverse complement strand
GGTGTGTGCTAGAGGACAGCTTACTCCTCTTTTACACCCATATCGGCATATTCTTGTTTACAGTGCAGAAAAGTGGCGTGTTCCGGCACGAAAGAAGAAAGAAGACGTTATAAACTTTTGTTTGAGGACGTCTGTCAAATCTCGTTTTGTAATGAAAAAAAAAAGTTACAGCTAAGAAGGCAAAAACTTACGGAACAACTCTCACCGTTTATGCTTAAAATTCCTTCGCCGATCTTCCTCGTTCATATATCAAGTGCGAACCCGCCTAGCTTTTAGCTCTCGCAGAACACGCTTTACGACGCGCAAACACAAAATTGAACATGTGGTGGGATAGAAGCCCCAGTCTTCTGAACAATATGTTTCGACAAGATGGCTTGTCTTCGCGCTAGTGCGTTGAGGCGTGCCACTTTGCAGTTCACATAGCGCGGGAATTATTTGTTCAAAGGTGGTTCCATGTGACACTTAACGCGGAGTTGTGAAGGCGCGGCACTTTTATCCTGGCGCGCATCAGCTTTAATCGCACAAGCTGGGAATCAGCCTACATAAACGCGGAACATAGTATGGCGGTGACCATGATGTTGGCGTGACATGTTGACGGTAGCATGCCGTATACGTTTGCTGTTCGCTAGTCGATTCACAGCCAAGAAGTAAAGAAAAATTACAGCCGATGTAGCTTACTTGGCCAAATGCGAAGTATGTGCTCTATAGCAAGCCGTGTTTCATTTCTCTTTCGGTTTGAGGCCAGGGTTCCAAGGTCAGGCAAAAATCCACGAAATCTATGACTGAGGACCTTAGTGGTAGCGCATTGTAAAATTACGGGGCCGCTTAACGCATCTGAAGAGGACACTGTGATAGTGGTGTGTTCTGCATTCATTGCTCACGGATGGGAGTTGATGAACACGACGACATGCAATTCACAGCGAGAGAAAGAGAGAGAGAGAGAGAAAGACGAACGGAAAGGCAGGGAGGTTAACAAGGCGACGCCCGGTGTGCTATCCTGCAGGTGGGAATGGGAACGGAGGGAGAGTAGAAAGGGGAGAGAGCAAAGGGAGGTCACTTTTCCACGTGTCCGTTGGCCATTACTTGCAGGGTACACAGGGCACACACTGAGTAGTTCACAACCTTGCACTCAGTCCTGAGTCCCGGTTTAAGAACTTGATAAGTGCCTTCACAGCTGTCCTCTGCGATGAAGGCTTACTCCAAGGACCCAGAATCTTGGCTTCAGTAAGGGGCCGAGGATCTAAGCGGCGGAGTGATGCAGCAAGGAGGACACGCTCACGCTTAAACCGAGGGCAATCACAAAGTAGGTGCTCAATTGGCTCGTCGCACCCACAGATCTCACACACAGGAGAGTCTGCCATACCGATGAAGTGGGAGAGTGGCAGTTAAACATGCAGGGTGATCGGTTGCGACGATGTCGTAGTGGTCTAATGCAGTGGCCAGCGAAGCTGATCTGTTTTCATCGCCGCGGGTTTGAAACCCCGGGTGGTGCAGTCGCAGTCATAATTATATTCACTTATTTACTTTACTTCTGCACGTCTAGCTGGCTTCAGACACTCAGACAACGAGTTTTTTCGAGACTGGAAGCCTTAGTGCTAGCGCTCTAAAAGCAGTCAGCTCGCGCATACACCACACTGGCTCCAAAGCCTGCCGGTGCCTCTGAGATCTCGGCTGATCTACTGAACCGTGTGACAGCTTCGGTGATAGACTTGTGGTGTCTGGTGCATATTCGGGGTATAGGAAAGAAAGTCTCGCCTCGAATAAGGACCTACTTAACTTTCGTTCCAGACTAAGCAGTGAACTCTAAAATCAACTATCTGCAGCCCATGAGTAGATTTTCCAACGTGTCCAGATAAACCAGGAGAGAAGGAATGGGCGCGGCGGCAGTCTGTTACTAAGAAATTCTGAGTTTAAAGAATAGCCTCGCAGACTCCTTTCTCTTTCTTTCTCTTTGTACCGTTACAAAGAAATGACAGACACTGTGGTATCCCAGTCGCCCCCATAATACGAGTATATAAGTCCGTCAACTCCCACGCCCATATGGGCTGGTATAATACAATAAATAGAACCTGCAACGGGCCAGGACCGAAAGCTGCCGCTGTGGCAGTCGAGACAGCAGTCCGATGGAGTCACCGCGTGCGGTGTCGGAGTTGCGTGCGCCATTGGCAGTTTGGAGACATGGAGGTCGCGGGTCCCTCCCTTTAGGCGCTATACCGCACGGCACCGCCTTCTTTCAGGGCATGCGGGAGGTGTTATTTTCACAATGCACTACTTGAATTTTTTTCTCTCGAGAAAAGAAAAGGGAGCTCAAAGTGACTTTCCTTTAACATTTTTTTTTCGCGGGGGGAGGGGGGGGGTGACGGGGGGACGGGGAAGTCTTGTCCCTCCCCCAACATCCCTCGCCTTCCCCTGAAATCCTCCCATGCCATTAATGGCACAGTTTCGAAAGCACCCCCTGCACTCGCAGAGCACTTTGTCGCAATGAAGACTAAATAAAAATATGTACTGTATGCCTTAGTCAGGTGGCAAAGCAGAGGAAAAGCAGTGGTGTTAGCGCAGTATGTACAGTGGCCTGTCGCAACGTCAAAGTTCTCGGGTTTCAAACAATGCCGCAGCGGGCGCATTTACAAAGCGGCGCATTTATATAGAGCACATGCGCACTGAGATTTCGGCGCACAGAGAAAAAAAAAGAACAGGGTAGCCGCAATGAATCCAAAGTGTGCCACTATAGGGCGTTACCAACAGCCTACACATATTTTTGGAAAGGTAAAACGCATCAATTATTTGGAGGTAGGAGAAAGGGGCAGTAAAATGAAAGCGAGAAGGAATAAAGGACCTACTTACACACCGACCCAGAAGCCCTTCATGGGAGCGGTCAGTCGTCGACAGTCGCCCGCTGTTCTGTAAGTGCTCACTCCCAGTGTTTACTACCTGGCAATTTCACCTCCAAGAAGCAGCCAGGGACAGAAATAACGCCTTCGAACAGCCGCCGACTGTCTGAGCGGCTAGCCCGCTTTGTCGCAAGACGGTGCGGGCAGGGCAATTGTTTTCTTTATTTTTTTAGCCCAATCTAACCTCTGTCGGAGCGGCTGCCATTAGGAAACGGCCGAGATACTGAAGACTGGTGACGTGAATTATATGTTGCTGAACACTTAGAAAGGCAGGACAGAAGTGCGTGCTGTTCGTGTGCACTGTTGAGGTGAGCGCTGTGCTCGGTAAAAGTGGCACAGCGAGTATGGAGCTCGAGAAAAAGTGCTACGTCTTGAGTTCTTACTCGCCAGAGTCGTATTCGTCCCTATGTCGCTCTGTAGAGCCGAGCTGCAGCCGTTTTGCCGCACTGTCTGCTCTGAAGGCACGCAGCATTCTTAACCAAGTTGCACTTGAAGGAAACTGACGTAGAATGAAAGAAGGATAAAATAAAATATGGGATATTTGACGTTAGTGATGAAGCATAATTCAGCTGGTATTTGCAGCCCTGAAGCTTATGTATTGTGGAAAGATCTTGTGCCAGAATATCGACAAATGGAATTAAATAAAAAAAATTTGGTAGGCACTCAAGGAACTCAAGGTGATGCGAAATCATCGCAATTCTATTCCAATGCCATTCTAATTGTATTCAAAATTCTATTTCAATCTTACATCAGTTATATTCTAATTCTAATCTATTCCTTCATGGTTAGTGCAGTTGTAACCACTATAGTACTGACTATTACTTTGAACATTTCGTTTTTTCCTGCCTTTGTTGATGTCACACCGTTTTGACCAATCGCGAGTTTTGTAACGGCATCACTCTTTGGGCGACGCCGAGTTTTCGTGTCGATGAGCCGTGTGGATGTCGATTTAGCGCGTTTACGCTAAGCTGAGTGAGTCTCGAAACAAAGAGAGCATACACAAACGTTGTCTTTTGTACATATGCCAGTTTTTAGAATTTAGGAAACGCGATTACTATTAGCACTGTGGCTCGACAAAATTTGGCTTTTATGACTAGCTACGTGCACTGGAAAGGTTGCTTTGCCTGCATGCTTGCAGAAAGCGCGTGTCTTCTGGCACGATGTAGCTGTAACGTTAATAGACCAGAAGCGGGCAGAGTGGGTGAGGGAACAAACGCGGGTTAATGACATCCTAGTCGAAATCAAGGGGAAGAAATGGGCTTGGGCAGGGCATGTACTGCGAAGGCAAGATAACCGCTGGTCCTTAAGGGTAACGGAGTGGATTCCAAGAGAAGGCAAGCGTAGCAGGGGGCGGCAGAAGGTTAGGTGGGCTGATGAGATTAAGAAGTTTGCAGGCATAAGGTGGGCGCAGCTGGCAAAGGACAGGGTTAATTGGAGAGACATGGGAGAGGCCTTTGCCCTGCAGTGGGCGTAGTCAGGCTGATGATGACGACGACGATGATGATGAAGCTGTCAACTAGTGGGAGTGCCCTAGAGGACAGCTCGCTCCCTTTATACTCCTTTCTGTTCAGAGTAGAAACCGTTGTGACTTTCGCTTCTTTCTGTAGCAGTTCTGTAGAACGTTTAGGTTTAGGTTTATCGGGGTTTAACGTCCCCAAAGAAACTCGGGCTATGAGAGACGCCGGAGTGAAGGTTTATTCTTTGAACCGAATTTATAGCGCAAGAAGACGAGGACACAAGAAACAACGTGGAACAGGTCATCAGTTCATCAAGGCACACAGGTCATCAGCACGCGCGATACCTGCAGAAAAGACTATCCGCTACTTGAAAGGAAATAACTTTGCAGTTGTACCGGCAGATAAAGAGGGCGGTTTCTGCCTCATGAACAGAAATGTATACCGTAATAAGGCTTCCGAAGCAGTGCACGGAAATTTTGAGCAGTGTAGGAAGCTGTCAATGCAGAAAGTCAAGACCGAAGCAAAAAAGTGTAGCGCTGTGTCCTGTCCACGTTGTTTCTTGTGTCCTCGTCTTTTTGCGCTAGAAATTCGGAAAATATGTACAAACTAGCCTGCAAGAATGTTCTTGCACGATATTCCTTGAGCTTTTGTACCCTTTGAAAGCTCCAATTTAAGCGAATGTAGCGTCTTTGAGATTAGAACGTGGCAATCTATTCAGACAAGCCAACTTCAATTCCTCCTCAGTGCCTTCTTTAGGCTGTATACGAATGTTTTACTGCGAAAGCAGTGGTGCTTTACGACGAGCGGCAATCATCGAGGGCTAATCGAACCGCTTTAACAGAACTGTCGGATTAGATGTCTGATCGTCCCGTAATTTTTCCTTGTCTAGATGGAAGCAGTTGCAAAAAACAAACAAAAAACTTCGGACCTTCTTTACCACATTCCTAAAGAAGAAAATGCGAGAGCGTTTTGAACTTGGCCCACCCCTAAATTTTTCAAATGACGACCCAAATTTTGGAAGTGGGCCTACACCAGAGTGTACCTATTCCCCCTATCCTCTCTTCCTGTCCCCTCACTTCTTTCATTTCATTTCTCCATTCTGCCTGCTATCCTTTATTTCCGCTGCCCCAGCTACGGTGCTTTAGTATCGATCGCAGATGCTTTGGCTAGCAAAAATCTTTTCATTCCTTTTTATTATTTTAATAAACCACTTAATTACCCCAGAAAACGAATTTAGGTGCATTACTGAGTGGATTAAGCGGAAAGAGTGGGTCGGGTTAGTGTAATACCATATGGTACTCCAACTGTAGGTGCATGAATCTAGTTCTCAAATTTTCTAATTTGGCGGTGCTGATGACGTCACGACCCTCTCTACCAATCAGGAAACTTTGTAACGGAGAAATAATAATAATAATAATTGGTTTTTTGGGGAAAGGAAATGGCGCAGTATCTGTCTCATATATCGTTGGACACCTGAACCGCGCCGTAAGGGAAGGGATAAAGGAGGGAGTGAAAGAAGAAAGGAAGAATAGGTGCCGTAGTGGAGGGCTCCGGAATAATTTCGACCACCTGGGGATCTTTAACGTGCACTGACATCGCACAGCACACGGGCGCCTTAGCGTTTTTCCTCCATAAAAACGCAGCCGCCGCGGTCGGGTTCGAACCCGGGAACTCCGGATCAGTAGTCGAGCTCCCTAACCACTGAGCCACCGCGGCGGGGCTAACGAAGAAACCCGGTGGGATTTTGCAGGACTGCATCCTAAATGCTATCGCATTAAAAAATGGTGGCGGCCGTGAATGAGGGACGACTTATAATCGAGATTACACGATATGCGACACCCCCGCGTGCTCCATATCATTTGAAGCTTTACCGTTTCAGCTTCCTCCGCTTTACCGCAGACGTTTTTAATTAGTGGGCGGTCGGCGGTGCGCGCTGTGTCCTTTCTAGGCAACCTACTTTCGCTGCTCTTTCCACTTCACCTTCTCACCCCCTCTCTCCATGAAAATGACGCAAAGAAAAAGACCACAACAGCGGAGCACAATTAGGGGGCGTGGTCGAGACAGTTTCGCCGCGTTTGCATGCATGCTTAGCTGGCCGCGGGAGTTAAGGACAAAGCGTTCAGCAGTGCCGCTTTTATTAAACAACGCTGTTTTCGCAACTCTGGTCATCTCAACATGCATGCCGCAGCACCGCCGAGGAAGCCAGCCGTGACGAGAAGTGTGTTTTACGCGCGCTTTTTTTTTTCTGGGTCGTCTAGCCCGCAATTTTCCCTGTCGTTTTCCGCGCGAGTTGCGTATAATACCGAGCAGCTGCGAATGTACCGCAACGTGCGCAAAAATATGCTCATTACCCACGTACGAGAAAAACAAGAAGTTTCACGTTCAACTAGCTTAGCAGTGTTGATGTTAGTAGCTGGATCTGCTAAATAGAAATGCATTGTTTTTTACTCACGCCAGTTACGAAACTGCGGCGCCTCTTCAAGCGGCCAGTTTCCGGACATTGGCAGACGAAGGCGCACTCTATGAGCTATGAGACAGGGCAGTGCAGGTCGCCGGCAACACTTTATCGGTTTGCAGCAGGTCATTTTATTGGCGCAGTTGATGCCACAGTGTACACAGTTTTTACGTATTGAGTCGATCAGTGTGTAGCATATCTAAAATCCGATGTCTATAGAGATTTTAATTAACGTGTGTTGAAATCAGAAGCCACAAACAACAAGTCGGTAGGTCGACAAGCATTAGTCTGTTTAACAGTGAAAAATTGAAAATTGATTTCTGGGGAAAGGAATTGGCGCAGTATCTGTCTCACATGTCGGCAGACACCTGAACTGTTTCACCATGAACTAATCATATGCGCAGCCTGTGCACATTTCTCATTGTGTAAATAGTTTGTATATATTACTTCTCCCCCTATCCTCTCTTCCTGTCCCCTCACCTCTTTCATTTCATTTCTCCATTCTGCCTGCTATCCTTTATTTCCGCTGCCCCAGCTCAGGTGCTTCAGTATCGATGGCAGATGCCGGGGCTAGCAAGAATCTTATCCTAGCTTTTATTATTATTTTAATAAACCACTACTACTACCTGAACCGCTCCGTAAGAGAAGGGATAAAGGAGGGACGTGAAAGAAGAAAGGAAGAAAGAGGTGCCGTAGTGGAGGGCTCCGGAATAATTTCGACCACCTGGGGATCTTTAACGTGCACTGACATCGCACTGCACACGGGCGCCTTAGAGTTTTGCCACCATTGAAATGCGGACGCCGCCGTCGGGTTCAAACCCGGGACTCCGGCTCAATAGCTGATCGCCCTAACCACTGAGCCACCGCGGTTAAACAATGAAATAAAATCGTTTTTTTTTTACGAAAGAAAAGGCGCAGTTCAATATTGATGACAAGCAATTCAATATTGATGGAAATTGATAAGGAAATAAATTACAGTAGGCACTTAAGGAACTTACGAGCAATTAATGCTAAAGCATTGCAATTTTGTTGCATTCAATTCCACTTCTGTTTCACTGTATTCCAGTGTCATGCCAATTTTATTCCAGTTCCATTCTATATTTCAGTTCTATTCTAATTTCATTCTCATTCTGCTCTATTCCTTTGTAGCTGGTGCAGCTGTAAGTACTCGTACTGACTATTACAGCCTAACATTTCGTATTTTTCCGCCTTTGATGACGTCAGACCGGTTCGGCCAATCTCAAGTTTTGTAGCGCCGACACTTTTTGGGCAACGCCGGGTTTTAGCGTCGATGAGCAACCTAATCTCTGGCATTAAATGGAATGTTCAGCTGCACCGAGTCGTTCATGAAGACACGCTCAGCCGCTTGACATGTATTCGAAACTACGACTTTGTGTCAGACCTGCACATGCCAAAATGCGACTGACACTTATGTGAAAGTGGAGAAAATATAAGGCTGCAGAGAACGCTAGAATACCCACATATTGCACATAGGAACAAACACGTACTTGGGCTGAAACGCGTGCATGATATTGGAAGAAAAGAGTACGCAAATGTGCACTGTCACTGCTGATGTAGGTGGAATGCATGCTCGGAGGCTTCCAAGAAAATAGGGAAAATGAGGCGGCGAGATCAAATAAATGCCTTCACCGTAGTCACAGAAGGAGTGAACCAAGGAAATGCCAGATGTTACCAGTTAAACGAAAACTGGGAAACGTATGATTAAATAAGTTTTATTTATGGAGGTTTAACGTCCCAAAGCGACTCAGACGACGCCGTAGTGAAGGGCTCCGGAAATTTCGACCAGCTGGGGTTCTTTAACGTGCACTGACGTCGCACAGTACATGGGCTTCTAGAACTTCGCCTCCATCGAAATTCGACCACCGCGGCCGGGATGGAACCCCCATCTTTCGGGTCAGCAGCTGAGCACCATAACCGCCGTGCATGGTTAAATAGAGAGTTTCAGTATTCAAAGGCGAAAACCGCGAAAATGACTAACTATGCTGCGTCTGTCTCTTTCATACCATATTTTTTTCGCATGCCTCCTCTTTCAAAGATAAATCGACTTTCCTAAGAAGCTGCACTGAAAAAGCATCGCCAGCCTTAAGTTAACCCCACACAATGGTTTTAATTTCAGTCGTGTTATATGACCGACGACTGCCCTTCACCACCCCCTCTGTAAAAGAGCCCGCACACGAATCAGAATAACGGTTACAGCTGCCCGCCGCGGTGGCTCAGTGGTTAGGGCGCTCGACTACTGATCCGGAGTTCCCGGGTTCGAACCCGACCGCGGCGGCTGCGTTTTTATGGAGGAAAAACGCTAAGGCGCCCGTGTCCTGTGCGATGTCAATGCACGTTAAAGATCCCCAGGTGGTTGAAATTATTCCGGAGCCCTCCACTACGGCACCTCTTCTTCCTTTCTTCTTTCACTCCCTTCTTTATCCCTTCCCTTACGGCGCGGTTCAGGTGTCCAAAGATATATGAAGCAGATACTGCGCCATATCCTTTCCCCCAAAACCAATTATTATTATTATTATTATTATTATTATGCGTAGCAATGATTCTGGTTAGTGTAACGTAATGTTTGGTGTCTGCCCTCTGCACGGTACCTCCGTCCATAAAACCCGTTCTAGGGCAGTGCTAATATACCTTCCCTTTTAGTACGCACACAATTACAGACGCAATTAAGTCTTGACAGAACGCAGGAAAGTGTTTCGTCTATGTTTATTTAGTAAACTTTTCATAATGTTCTACATCTCCGACAGAATAAGCTTCTAAAACGATCACCCAACATTTAAACACGCATTGGTTGTCGTCACAATGTAGGAATTCGATCATGTCGCACAAATGTTTTGATGACTCCAGTACTCAGCCCTTCTGCCAGCTGGAATCACCTTCCTCACGCCATGGCTGCAATCAAAGGCGACAGTGTTTTTTTTTGCACAGCCGCGACTAATCTTTTTGTAACAATCTTGTAAAATGCATTCAAACTGTCACTAGTGGGCGCCTCATTTTTTTTCCCTTTCTCTTTCAGGAGATTTCCCTGCTTTGCTGCTGCTGCTGCGTGGTTTGATGTTAGCCTCACAGTGGGGGTGGCGCGAATTCTTTTTCTGAAATTACTTTTCGCTGGCTTTTGCTCGCTATTCGGTTTGAAGTGCATATATGTTATTGCTGCTGCTGGTTTCATGCTGCTGATTCTGTCGTCGCGCGCCTTTGAATGCCGTTCTTGTTTAAATGTGCATTTTTACGGTTTTCTTTGTGCATTTGACCATTCCACGCCCCTCAGTAATGCCCTTGGGCATTGATGATCAATAAGAAATAGAAAAATAGTAAAGAAATAGGCAAATAAATAAATACACAAAGAAACAAACAAGGAAACAATCAAATGAAGAGAACAAATAAATAAATAAAAACAGTTTCCTTGCGGAAACGACTGGCACCAGCGAACGTGAATTTCATTTTGTTTTATTTGAATTTCAGCGAAATTTTTCATAAACTTAGACTCTTTTCATTAGAACGTGGTAATGTATCGTTACAGGCCAACTTTATTTTGTCATAAGTGTCCCTTTAATCCAAGCTCAATCCTTAAACGGCTCATTCGATCTGACACGCTCTGCAACCATATGGTCATGTTATCTGTTGACTAGTCCTGCATGTAAAAAAAAAGTGCTCCGTGAGAGTGATTACCAGTGGGAGTCCCATCAACTCTGTGCGCCTTCGTGCTTCAATAATCAGCCTGACTGCGTCCACTTCAGTAGTAAGGTATCTTCCATTTCCCTCCAATTAACCCTTTCCTGCGCCAGCTGCGGCTACCTCATACCCACAGATTTCCTAATCTCATCCGCCCACCTGACTCTCTGACGTCCCTTGCTACACTTACCCGCTCTTGTAATCCACCCATTACGTGAAAGGACCATCGGTTATCTTGCATTAGCATTACATGCCCTGCCCATTTCTTCCTCTTGATTTGGACTTGGATGCCATTAACCCGCGTTTGTTCCCTCACCCACTCTGCTCTCTTGCTGTCTCGCACCCATTATTTTCCTCTCCGTAGCATAGCCTGAATGACGGTCCATTCTCCCGCCTTTTTCTCGCTCCCAGCTACACCAAGATCTCGGAGCGCATTCGACGCAGCGCACCCGGGGAGTTCCAGTGTCAGGTGTTCTGCGGCGGCTCCCAGTGCAAGTACGAGGCGGGCGCCAATTGGCCGGCCGAGGACTGCGCCATCAAGGGACTCTACTCCCATTGGTCAGTCTGCATTCAAACTCCCATCTGAAGGGACCATCGTCGCGTTGCGCCATACTCAAGATGTGTAGTCCTCAAGGGTGGGGGGGGGGGGGGACACGATATGCAGCACCACAGTCTGCCACTTGATTACTGTAGGTGCGGGAATATGAGGCACCCATCTGCCGCAGTAAATTACGCGGAGCATGCGCGATTTAAAGAAAGTACAGACTCGGAATTTCTGGAAGTGTTTGTCCTTGTCACCTTTGTTAACGAGCAGCTGTGCACGCGACGATAGTGCGTGAAACCTAATTAGACTCAGCATGAGACGAAAAATTTATTTTATCGCCGTTTGTCACGAACGTTTGGTGCAAAGAAGTGCCCGGAGTACGCCGTGGTTTCAGGCAATCCAGAGTGGGCGATTACGCCAGCTGACGGCGACGCTTTATGCCTATACTCTAAGGACATGTTCACCATGTGCCAAAGCGCCTTGGCGTCTCCCTCAAGTACCTTGCGGCTGGAGACGTGAGAAGACGTCACCGGGGCGTCAATGATGATGATGATTATCTATCTCGGCGTCACTCCCACGTCGTTTCGCGTCAACTGACGTACTGCCTCTTCGCGGCTAATCACTACCTGCCGATGCACAGGCGTGAGGTGCTTGTGTGTTCGGATTTGGGGCTCTGCTACATTCCGATACGACCACTAAGGGCAAAACACTCTCTGACGTCATCAATACCCGCTGAACGTCACAGAAGCTCTGATACTTCGCGACGTACCGAGTGATCCGGCTTTGTCAGGTTGGGGCCTTAATCAGTAGCTGCTTGAGGAGCGAGTCAATTACCTGCACGCTTTTCTCAATTTACATCGAGGTACGTAATAACGCGTTTTCGTTACTGAAGTTTGTTGACGGCGTCCGTGTAGGCACAGAAATTCAGCATACGCAGATGGCTTGAGTGTCAAATTTTGCGCAGTAGCGCTTTAGCTAGACGCCCATTTTCTCCGCAATGTCTCTTAAGCCAGGCTCCAGAAATGCTAGATCACAAATAAACTCCGTGTTAGTAATGGCGAAAGTTCAGAAGGCCTAACCTTTTAAAACCCAAAGTGCACGTCAATTCATCAAGAAAGAATATAAGCAGACTGGCGCGGCATCGTAGGAAAGTTAGGCCTGACCCAGCTGTAGAGGCATCGATCGCACTAGTGGGCGAGAAAGCCAAGCGATTAAATAATGCATGAGCGATGAAGGCACCATGTCCGTGGGCATTGAGTTAGGGCAGTTACAAGGTCCCAGTAATCGTGCCCTTTCGAAAGGCCATTGTACGCTCGGTACAGTCAACCGGTAATGTCTTGTACAGGGCCTACACATATGCCGTCCATAATGAGACGTCCTACATTTGCAATGTAGTACTTAGTTGTATAGAAAGCGAAGGCCCATTACAGACCCTAAAGCGGGACGCTAAGTGTACAGGCACCGGCTGTGTTTCGTACCTTGCCAGAAAAAAAAAAAAACGGGTGATGAGTCACGTGCTCCGCGCATACATTTGTGATCACAACCGTTAGGAGCCAGACGGCTATGGCCATACAAGAACAGATAGCGAACAACTGCAAAGGCGGCACAATCAGCGACTGCTGTCGCCATGGCTGAGTTCAGCTTCTTTGTCCGCATCTATCCTCGTTAATAGTGACAACACCCGGTTTCCGAACAAAGCAGTATATGCTACTACCAAAAGTTAACACTAATTATGGAAAGCAAACTGCTTTGTTTTTGAGTCATAAAAGTCAGGAATGCATTAACACAAGCAATGAAGACAGCGCGCCCGTAGCCCGAATTCCGCACCTTACTAAACAAGCACCTCTGATTAATTCATTTAACTTAAATCTATACATAAGGTTGCCTTACTATTCTTTTTATGTTGTCCACTCCTACAGTAAACGTTCAAAATTGCTCCTCATTTACAATATTTCGATTTCTCTCCATTTCCTTTTTATAATCTCTGCCTCTGTACGTAGCCCATTTCTATTTGATCTCTTTTTTTCTTCTCCCTGGCTCTTATGCCTTTTCGGTTTTGTGCCTTTGCTTCATGTTCGGAAAATTACGCCACAATTAAGTGTTGCATAATTTATTCATTGCCGCAAATTGCACCGATAGGCTTCAATTTTGTTTATTTTTCCCAGCTGATCTGCCAAATTTGTCTGTTTATATACTCGTGTATTTCTGAAGGGAGGTCCCTCAGACAGTTTTACTTCGGGACCTACTATACATTACAAACTGTTTTGTGCAATTCTGGTTAATTGTATTTCGTTTCAATAATTCTTAAAACTTCCAAACACGTGAATCTCACTTGCGTTCCAGAACGCGATGCAAGCGCGACGTTGCAGGTGATCGAGTGGAAGTTACTGAGCTAAGGGAGAATTTTACTTTAATGTATTTTAAATCTGTGTCATCTCATGGGCTGAAGACACAGCACGAAATGGAAGGGAACACAAGATTCAAGTCCGAAGCGTTGGATACTCCGAAATTTTGATAGCACGAGGGAGGAGTAAAAAGGCTAAATGATTGCACAGGAATGAGCTAAGAAGAGAAAAAATAAAAATAAAAGTTTAGATATCAGGTTCAGAAGTAACGTGAAAGATTTTATTCTGCACAGGCTTGCTATGTTTTAAGTTTAAAAAATTGTGGATCACGCAGCATACCATTTCATCATTTTGCATATTGAAGCTCACCTGAATGTAATTAACAGCCTGAAGTGCCTGTGAAAATGTTCTTCTGCTTTAGACTGGCGTCGGAAAGATGAATAATTTAAATGCCTGATCCTCGACAAAAAAAAATGTAGCGCACCAAACCGACATCGAACCACCGCATCCTGAAACCAAACGCATCAATGGGCCAGATATTAAAAGCAGGGTATAATTGCACTATCAGCCACAAATACGCCACTCAGGAGAATACTAGAGGAGTAAACTCCCGAACGACCTCGTGTTATCTTTCAGGATCACGGACGACATCCTGGCAATGGCGAGACCCAACACGGAGGGCATTCTGCGCTACAACATTATCCAGCAGTTCAATGAGTGAGTACTCCTAGCCCTGTACATGCGCTCAGGAACGCAGCACACCTCCAGTCTGACGGGCTTTATAGACTGACAGGAGAGCGCGCTCTTGTGTGTATGTTTGTGTGTGATAAAGAGGAAGAGAGAGAGAGAGAAAGTTTATTAAGCACCTGAGGTCCGGATCGCTGGTTTTGATGTGTTTTGAGAAAACATTATGCCTTGACGACTTTTGGACCGCGACACATGCTGCCACAGTTGTATATTGATTTCGATGTGACATGATATCGACCGAGTTGTCGATATCACCTTGAAGGCTTTCGTGATGGCATTCTCTCTGCCCACTGGTTTGCACATTGAAAACAAAAGACCAATACTTATAATTATTATTTCACGGTATGTCACCTTGAAGGGCTGTGGCCACTTTTTCCCTCACCATTCAACGCTACATCAGGGTGGATGACGTGGACAATATGATAACAGTTAGAGGGAGCCAATGCTAAGCGTTGTCGTAGGGCGCTGTGTTTGTGATAGATGGCGTTATGAGAACAACCTATTAGGTCAGAAACTGTCTCCCTCTAAGTGTTGCAGGATCATGTCGGCAGATCGCAGGATGCCAGATGTGGCTTTGACGTAATAATATGACGTTGATGACTAGCACCGCTTCACTAGCTGTACGATGCGGCGCCGCTTAATTATGTTGCTTTCCGGTATTTCGTTCCATGGCGCAACGACGGTAGATAACGATAGAGGGAGATCATGCTGGCGGGACAGCGAACAAAAGGGCCAAGCATAAAGGCAAGATCTTAGCGTGATAGACTTCTCAATCCTTCTTTTTAGACTGTGCCTAAACGAACATAGACTGTGGAATTCATGAAGCAGTTACCGTTAATTGCAGTCGACGGTATCTACGTTGGAAGTTTTCCTATTTTCTGCGTTTAGTACTCATCAACCTGTCGTGCTGTAGTGGCAAATACGTTGTAATTTGCATTCTCTTCTAACTCCGTGAGGCATTGTACACGCCGTTCATCTCAGCATTGCTTTTGATTCGAGCATGAGCAAACGGTTTAACTACGCTGGTTATTATAATCATTTTATGCCCAACGTTAACCGCTCAACGTTAACTTCTCTTCTGCGAACTATATGCGTAATAACGAGACAACTCTTATACAGTACGAACGTCAGGGATTGTGTGTCGCGAGACGCCTATATTCTTTTTAAGCAATGAAGGGTAGTCCCGCGAAGAAAAAAATTATTAGTGACAGGGGTAGGTGTTGTAGACGTGACATATGTAACGCGACCGGTAAATTCGTAATGATAAAAACTGCGAACATTGAGGAATGAGCATCTGGCTTGTTGGGAGCGGAACACGTCCGGATATAGAAGAAAAATTAGAGTTGCACGGGATTTACGAAAAGCGCGCTTTTACTCAGAATTATAAATGTTTAAGTCTGTGCTGGAGTATCGGCTGGCATACAGTCACGATCACAATGACGTGGGCGCTCACTAGCTCACCCATCCGCCAATTCACTCACTATTTCATTCACCCACGCACTCATTCTCACCCATCCACTCTTTCACTCATTCAATAATTCCCACTCATTCACTCGCTCACTGACTTCCTCCACTCACACACCCCCCTCTCTCCCTTATTCCCTCCCACTCACTCAATTTTCATTCACTCACTCTCATTCACTCACGTATTCAATCGCAATCACTCACTTCCTCCCCCATTCACTTGCACCTTCACAACCTCACTTGTGCACTCACTCACCCACACACCCTCTATCTCTCTCATTCCCTCCCACTTACTCAATTTTCATTCACTAACTCTCACTAACTCCCTCCACTCACTCGCCCATTCACTCGCAATCACTAACTTCCTCCCCCATTCACTTGCATCTTCACACCCTCACTTGTGCACTCACTCACTCACCCACACACCCTTTCTCTTACTCCCTCCCACTCACTCAATTTTCATTCACTCACGCTTACTCACTCCCTCCACTCACTCACCCATTCACTCGCAATCACTCACTTCCTCCCCATTCACTTGCATCTTCACACCCTCACTTGTGCACTCACTCACTCACCCACACACCCTCTATCTCTGTCATTCCCTCCCACTCACTTAATTTTCACTCACACACTCTCACTAACTCCTTCCACTCACTCCCCCATTCACTCGCAATCACTCACTTCCTCCCCCATTCACTTGCACCTTCACACCCTCACTTGTGCACTCACTCACTCACTCGGTCACTCACACCCTCACTTGTGCACTCACTCACTCACTCACTAGCCCACTCACTCACTAGCCCACTCACCCACTCACTTACTCACTAAACCCCTCACTCACTAACCCATTCACTCACTCATTAACCCACTCACTCACTAACCAACTCATTCACTCACTTACTCACTAAACCCCTCACTCACTAACCCATTCACTCACTCATTAACCCACTCACTCACTCACTAACCAACTCATTCACTCACTCACTAACCCACTCACTAACTCGCTAACTCACTCACTCACTAACCCACCCACTCACTCACTCACTTAACCATTCGCCACCACTTGCTCGCTATATCACTAACTTACTAGTTCCCTTACCCACTCACTCACTCACTCACTAGATCACTACCCACTCACTCACTTAACCATTCGCACCCACTTACTCGCTGTATCATTCACTAACCCACTCACTCAGTCACTCGCTTAACCATCCGCACCCACTTGCTCGCTATATCACTAACTTACTAGTTCCCTTACCCACTCACTCACTCGCTAACGCACTCACTCACTAACCCACTCACTCACTCACTCACTCACTCACTCACTTAACCATTCGCACCCACTTACTCGCTATATCACTAACTGGTTCCCTTACCCACTTACTCAACCACTCTCTAGCCCACTCACTCACTCACTAACCCACTCACTCACTCACTAAACCACTCACTCACTCACTTAACCATTCGCACCCATTTACTCGCTATATCACTAACTTACTAGATCCCTTACCCACTCACTCACTCACTCACTCACTCACTCACTACTAACCCACTCACTACTAACCCACTCACTCAGTCACTCGCTTAACCATTCACACCCACTTACTCGCTATATCACTAACTTACTAGTTCCCTTACCCACTCACTCTCGCACTCACTGCTTCGCTTCCTCAATCACTCAAGCCGGCTGAGCAGTAAAAAACGACATCCGGCCGGGTTCAAGCAACCTGTCCCATTCACGACCAACAATTGAAAGCCCTACGTCGCTTAATTGAAGGTATGTTGGAACCCGGTGCTTTCAGTCTGCAGAAGATGAATTATATAGGTCGACCATGGCTTCCCTGGAACCGCGATCCATATGAGCTGTAATACACCGCGCTGTAAAAAGACGCCGACCGATCAATGTGCTGCGAAATTTTGTTTCGCTAGTTGTGTTATTTATGGAAGCTCGCTCATGTTCGACCTGTTCGCACACAAAGCCGCAAGGTTTACCCTGAAAGTGTGTTACAGCTTGAAGAATATATCCTGTCGAAGCCCGTGCAGAATATTTCCTTACTGTAGTACAAGGGTATTTTTCACCGTGTGCGGAATATATAGCGTTAATTTAAATACGTCACAATTTATTATACTTAGTTTGAATGTGCGGGTTGTCATTTCACAAAAGGCGTCTTGTTGACAGCTCAGTTTTTGACATTTTATACAGAAGCAATAATTGTTTTTTTTTTTGAGGGGGAACAAGAAAGTACTTACAAGCTAGTACGCATACCTCTAAAAGATGCCATGCAAACTTAGCCAGTGTGCTTTTATCATTCACGATGACATCGCAAACACTTCCGTTATTTCTGACAGTGTGGAAATAGTGGTCCGTAGAACTCAACCAGACCTGGTAATTGGTTGTCCGCGATCAAAGGATAAGCTTGAGTATTCTATTAGAGTCCAAAAGAGATTGCGGTTACAGCAGCACCTGAATGTGCAACGCCAGTAAAATCGTTATCGAAGTTTAAAGCGCAAAAACAGTTCCAGCTGAACGATTTTCTTTCTTGTATAAACCGGCCACTCGCCAAGAACCTTAAAACGACGATAATTCGACAACTTTCGAGCTCCTCTTTTCTGGGCGCACTCCTAAACCTTTACCGAACGCATATTTTCGAAAAAATAACAATAAAGAAAGCTTGCAGCTTTTATGACCTGGCAAATCTTAATAACAATAAAGAAAGCTGGCAGCGTTTATGACCTGGCAAGTCCACTCTGAGAATACATTCGCGCCCATTTAGAAGGCTGAAGTTTCTTCAAGTTTATTCAGCTGAATCGGGAGTTGCTACAACTGTAAAGCTACAAACAAGAAAGACATAAGTTATATGAAGTTGAAGCTACTGACATAAATGTATATACAGGGCGAGGTCCCCTACTGCGACCATGGGCGCCCCCATAGAAATCCCGAAGAAATAAGTACGTTTCTTTCCAGCAAAATGCATGGCTACTCGGGGATGGCATAAGGGCTGTATCTGCCATATTTACGCGCATCGGATTGCCACAGCGCTGTTGAATACTATATAAAAAGAAAATATAAAGCGCGCTACAGGGCCAGGTTCGATGAATCGATGTACCGAACTCGTTCGTGAGTTGGCCTCCTCGCGTGTTCGCTGCAGTGACAAGAATGGGCGGATGTTGCGGGACATGGCGTGGGTATTGAGGGTCAGTGGAGAGAGGGCTGCTGAGGACAGTAACAACAGAAATATTAAAAAAATGAACAACAGACGTGTTAGTCCTCTTTGCTTGTCGCCGGAAAATTGGCAGGTAGATGGAGTAGGGGCTAAAAAAAAAGTAGGTGCGTGTGAAAAAGAGGAGGCTAGCGTGGGCTTGTGGTCTTGGAGGAAACAGACCAATCGGAAGGGACTCACCGGTGCTGCCGGTCGATTTCCCAAGCCGAAGAGCCTACTACCCCCCCCCCCCCCCCCCTTCTCGTGCGTGTGTGTTTGTGCGATGCTTGCGAAGAAAAAAGCGCGCGCTTCGCCTTTTTGGCCGCTCTTAGCTTTTGCCGATCAATGCGGCAGTGGTGGCGGCGTGCCGGCCGACGTACGCTAGCGGGGGCCGCGGTTTTAGGCCGAAGGTCAGCAGGTCGATCTTCGCAGTTGTTTTTTTTTTGCCACTTCACATCACCGTTATGATTCAAGGGCTTTTCCCTTCTATTTTATTTTCCTTTTTCTTTTACTCATGGCGTTTCGGACACATATGAGAAGCGTAGCGAGTGTTTCAACCGCGGCTCAATCGTTCGTGTGATGACAGGAGGAACGTTAAATTTTTCATTTAATTTTAGGAACCGATGCAACGTTCAGTGCTACATTTTTATGCCGGCGAGTTCGACAGCCGGACAAGTACTGGTTCTTCTTTTAGATCGACAGATGCACCGCACGATCACGTTATAAATTTGTATTGTTCTGTTTATTTGAGCCTTTTGAACAATACAAATACGAGGCTAGGCACAAGGAGAGGTATAGAGGCCGCTGAGTATGTGAGGGATAAATTTTTATTTTGTTTTTATGGTTGATGTAATCGTTGTCGTTATATCGCAGTCGCCCGTGTGCTGTGCGATGTCAGTGCACGTTAAAGATCCCCAGCTGGTCGAAATTATTCCGGAGCCCTCCATCGGCACCTCTTTCTTCCTTTCTTCTTTCACACCCTCCTTTATCTCTTCCCTTACGGCGCGGTTCAGGTGTCCGCCGAGATGTGAGACAGATACTGCGCCATTTCCTTTCTGATGCAAGAGCGTAGCATTTTTGGGAGATTTCTTTGCGATTTCATTTCGTTTCATTACTCAGTGAGGGGTTTTACAGCAGCATCAAATTGACAAACTGACAAATATGCCCCTTATTTTTAATGCATTTCAACAGAGGACAGGTTGACGCTTGTTTTGCTGGCTGCTCCAATGCTAATTTGTTCGACTGTGCCTAAAGACAGACATTATCAACTTGGACAACTAGCTCGTTCGGTGCCGAAAGGATTTCCGAAACCGCGAAAACAAAAACAAATACTGATACGAATGAATGCGACCAAAACTCTTCCTAATAATACGTCAGCAGCTACTAACGCTAGCGACTTAAGTGGCCATTTACCTCTCCATATGACTATGAAGACGCCAAGTAGTGGGAATAAAAATAAAGAAAAATGTTTTCGTCTGGCTAGTTAAGAGCAAAATAAGAGCGTATATGTAGAAGCCATAACAAATGCCGAGAAGGCCCGTTAAACATTCTTAACCAGTGTAAATATTGCTTATATATAAGGAATTTTCTTTCTTGAAAACAGCAGAAAAGAAACAAAATTGGAGAGCCTTGGGTAACACAACACAAGATATCCTACAGAAAATTGGTCTCAAAAGCCTTCTCATTAAAAAATTCAGTGGAAAAGATATGGCTATCTTCGCTATGTTCAAACGTCACTGAGGTAAGCTTACTAACACATTTTTAAAGACTAATCGGTGCTCTACTCGTAAATTATTTTCACATCATACTAAGCAATTCAGCAACCAGAAAGAATATTCCATGCTGCGCCGTACATAATGGTGTAATAAAATGGAGTCTCGATGATATAAATAGTTCGGCACGCTGTTTAGCTGTTTTGACTAATGACTTCTTCATTAACCACTTTTCAAGAATTGATAGCCAATCATCGATGAACATGTCGTCGAAAGTATCACGTTTCTGCGTCTGACAAATGAGTGGTCAGTTTCACAATAATAAATTTAATAAAGAGCCATATATAGCGCTGTCAATTTAGAAATAAGGTCCGTTAACCCTGTAAAAGCCGGCGTATTACCTGTGATATAGAACACGATTAACTTTCATTTCTTCTAACAGAACTACACTAATTGCTTCCGTAATTGCATGAACGGTACTTCGCAATATATTTAATAAAGGAAGGTCACAGCGTTGGCTGTCATTGGTGCAGAAGGCATGCTGAAATGTTAATTCATGCTAAAGCAAACCCTGGTGGCAAAGAAGCTTGAAATTCGTCCTGTCGTAATGCTGCATTGGGAGCTGATAGAGGAGTTTTGAATTTTGTTCTTGATTTACTTTATGCACCTTGCAATTTGTGCTCAGTTCTGATTAGACGTTAAAATGAGCAAATTTTAATTATGTTTTAATAATATTTTCCGTAATAAATCTCCTAGCTTTTACAATCTTGCAATAATGGAACCTTTAGTGATGAAATCCTAGAAGTTCACAATTTGTACACAAGTTCACAATGAATTACTTCCCTCCTGGCTTAGCGTAGTTTGTGTTGGATGCATTTCGGTCATACAGTAAATGTACAGAAGCAGAAGTACTTTAAGGAAGCGTGTCCAGCCCCATCTATTCTGCTCATACTTAAATGGTTTGGAGATGTTTAATTCTATACCGACAGCTATTTCAAACCTTTTCTTCCGTCAGGATAAGTTTATTATTTACGGGCAAAACAACCCAGGACGTACGAAAACTATACAAAAACTATAGGGGACGCTTAGGTCACCTAAAGAGTGGAATGCGGCAGCGTTAGGAGCATATATAATTGGTGCTGCATGTTTATGTGCCTGCGTCAGTTCTTTCACCACATAGACAATGTTGTCACTTTCCTCTTATCTTAATTTGCACACACAGAATCATGTTCTGAGTAAGTACGCCGAGCAGCCTGTTCCCATATTTTTGTCTCGCCCTTTCCAGTAGCGCGCTCCCCCTTCCCCACCTTGCATTTCAGTTTTGAATTTTCGCATCGTAGCCACGTGACCCTGTGACGTATCCGACCTCGCGACATATAAGCGATGATTGTGCCCAATAATAATTAATAATTGGTTTTGGGAGGAGAGGAAATGGCGCAGTATCTGTCTCATATATCGTTGGACACCTGAACCGCGCCGTAAGGGAAGGGATAAAGGAGGGAGTGAAAGAAGAAAGGAAGAATAGGTGCGCCGTAGTGGAGGGCTCCGGAATATTTTCGACCACCTGGGGATCTTTAACGTGCACTGACATCGCACAGCACACGGGCGCCTTAGCGTTTTTCCTCCATAAAAACGCAGCCGCCGCGGTCGGGTTCGAACCCGGGAACTCCGGATCAGTGGTCGAGCGCCCTAACCACTGAGCCACCGCGGCGGGGGTTGTGACTAACGCAGGACGCGAAATCGCATGATGTGCAGTGCCACGGTGGGTACGTTGCTCACAACGAGTGGGGAGGTTCTGATGACGTCAGAAGGTAACGTGACTTCGCTCGACCAATCAGTGACTTTTGAGACAGACGAAAGTCGTGAAATCGCATAATGTGAAGCCTCCTGCCTTCGCATTAATAAGTCTATCTCGCAACCCACAGCCTGGAGAGAACGCGAATCGTTAACTAAAATTGTAGGGGGAACGAAAGCTACTCTTTCCTGGTGAAGTAAAGTGTTTTCTTGCCCTAATTTACCATCGGTTGGAACCAGCTTATTAGTGGAGTGTATGAAGACATGATGGTCGTTCATTCTGCTAGCAACTAAACCTGGGACCACAAAGTCGGCAAAACGTATGAAAGATTTTGCAGTACTGCGAGCACAATAAACAAACGCGAGCATGTGCTGCCTGAGCGCTTAATATTATTGCTCTCTAACTTAATACCCTTTCCTGCATTCACATATGCACAATTAGTAGATGGAACAATTAATAAAAGAAACTTGAATAAACTGTTGTTGGTGCAAAAGAAGGTAACCGGAATTGTATCTAACCTACCATACGATTGCCACATGGAGCTCTTAGGCGATCATTAAGGTTGTTGGCTACTATAGTTACCGACTTACTCAATTGTACTGACCTGCTGCATAAAAAATAATCGTTTTTCCAAAATAATCGTTTTGAATAAATATTTCCTTCATCACTGCGTTCATGTTTGTTCATGCAAGACCCGACATCGCAGCTTGCTGCGGTGACTCGGGCTGCGACATCATGTCCCGACATGACCTACTTGATGCAGTGCGGAACCGCGCAGTGGCCCAGGGACCCAGCAGGGTCTAAAACTCACTTGCACCAATAAAGTATTTCTGTCTGTCTGTCTGTCTGTCTGTCTGTCTGTCTGTCTGTCTGTCCGTCTGTCTGTCCGTCTGTCTGTCCGTCTGTCTGTCCGTCCGTCTGTCCGTCCGTCTGTCTGTCCGTCTGTCTGTCCGTCTGTCTGTCCGTCTGTCTGTCCGTCTGTCCGTCCGTCCGTCCGTCCGTCCGTCCGTCCGTCCGTCCGTCCGTCCGTCCGTCCGTCCGTCCGTCCGTCCGTCCGTCCGTCCGTCCGTCCGTCCGTCCGTCCGTCCGTCCGTCCGTCCGTCCGTCCGTCCGTCCGTCCGTCCGTCCGTCCGTCCGTCCGTCCGTCCGTCCGTCCGTCCGTCCGTCCGTCCGTCCGTCCGTCCGTCCGTCTGTCTGTCTGTCTGTCTGTCTGTCTGTCTGTCTGTCTGTCTGTCTGTCTGTCTGTCTGTCTGTCTGTCTGTCTGTCTGTCTGTCTGTCTGTCTGTCTGTCTGTCTGTCTGTCTGTCCGTCCGTCCGTCCGTCCGTCCGTCCGTCCGTCCGTCCGTCCGTCCGTCCGTCCGTCCGTCTGTCTGTCTGTCTGTCTGTCTGTCTGTCTGTCTGTCTGTCTGTCTGTCTGTCTGTCTGTCTGTCTGTCCGTCCGTCCGTCCGTCCGTCCGTCCGTCCGTCCGTCCGTCCGTCCGTCCGTCCGTCCGTCCGTCCGTCTGTCTGTTCATGCAAAAACACTGTCAAATCCCCGTGTCCAATGCGCAGTGTCCACAAGTGTGGGCACCATAAAAAATAGCTCTGAAAGGCGAAAAAACTTCAGTCGGACCATCTGAAGCCATGGCTGCGAAATTAACTTAAAAATTTTTTGAAAGATTCACACCTCCCCGCTTTTCCATAGGCCTTGTACAGCTAAGGCGACATTTTTGTTTTTTAACTATTAGTGCTTTAAAGCGCCTACGAGAGGAATTGCCTGCCAGACTAAGACAAGACCTCTTGTCGAAGCATTGGCTAAGCACCCTGAGGCTCCACCCTCTCTTGGTTCTATATTTCATAAACCCATGTTCCCGCCATCTCTATGCCATAAATTCTCATGTCTAGCCATTTAAATAAACCTAGGCGACAAGAAATCTTTCCGTGCATCTTCGCCTCTGTTCTGTCAAAATTTCACGAAAGTCACGTTATCTCCCCACTGTGCCCGTGCGATTTCTAACGCATTGCACCCACCATGAATCATTATCACCACCATTATCCCTTCCTTGTGACATAGCAGTACCATGCGATTGCCGGTTATATTTCCATATGACTGTGCTTGCGTCTCTTTCACTATACACAGTGGTATACCACCGCTGATTGATTAAAATATTTATTTATTGTACGCACTGCGAGCCAGAGCTTTGATTTAACATGAGGGGCTTTGTAATTGCAACAAATAAAGCGCGGCACCAGGACGCTCAACAAATCATACCTAGGAGCAAGAAAAGAATTCTACTCGAGATCGATCACAATATTTTGCGACTAATAAGGAAGCGAGCGACTCTGCGGCTGTGATCAAATAAATCTTTACCTGAAACCATTTGCTTGTGCGGATATTCGGGCTAATAAATTTTCATTTATGCGTCGTCGCGTTCTCTTAGTACTTGCCAGTCTCACGCGTCTCGGCAGATTTATTTGACAATTTCCAGGAAGACGTCTGCGAATCAAGGTTACAGGGCTTAATTTCCTCCGCGACTGTAAAGTCTGTATGCTGTTATGCAGCGTTTGTACTGATGGCGAACCAGTTTTTCTGTGCTTACTGGAAATAAAATTATTAGCTTTTCTCCAGGTTGCTAAAGCTGAGAGAGTACGTTGCGCTCACTTCCAGGAACACTTCTATACAGAGACAGAGTTAATGACGTGTTGCTTCAGGAAACCTTTTAGTCAGTGCCGAGGAATTCACGTCACCAGGCGCGAAGGCTGGTTCCACGTGTAGTTCGCTTTTATGCAATATTCCGGCTTATAAAAGCTGTTTTGTGTTATAATAATAATAATAATAATAATACTACTACTACTACTACTACTACTACTACTACTAATAATAATAATAATAATAATAATAATAATAATAATAATAATAATAATAATAATATTAATAATAATTGGTTTTTGGGGAAAGGAAGTGGCGCAGTATCTGTCTCATATATCGGCGGACACCTCAACCGCGCCGTAAGGGAAGGGATAAAGGAGGGAGTGAAAGAAGAAAGGGAGAAAGAGGTGCCGTAGTGGAGGGCTCCGGAATAATTTCGACCACTTCGGGATCTTTGACGTGCACTGACATCGCACAGCACACAAAATTGACATATTTGCTATCCCATGACCCGCCGCGGTGGCTCAGTGGTTAGGGCGCTCGACTACTGATGCGGAGTTCCCGGGTTCGAACCCGACCGCGGCGGCTGCGTTTTTATGGAGGAAAAACGCTAAGGCGCCCGTGTGCTGTGCGATGTCAGTGCACGGTGGTCCCCCCAGGTGGTCGAAATTATTCCGGAGCCCTCCACTACGGCACCTCTTCTTCCTTTCTTCTTTCACTCCCTCCTTTATCCCTTCCCTTACGGCGTGGTTCAGGTGTCCAACGATATATGAGACAGATACTGCGCCATTTCCTTTCCCCAAAAACCAATTGTTATTATTATGCTATCCCATGACAAACCGTACTTATTCGTCTAGTTTGACGAAGCATTCCTCTTTAGTGCCCTTGAAGAACTTTGCAGGAATGGTGGCCAAGTTTCAGTTCCACAGTAATGTTGTCCATAACGGTACCGGTTAAAATCCGGCACTGAAAAGATCGATGCTGCCATTGCATTTGGTCTGCACAGTAGCGGCAGGCTATAAATAGATTGCTCCCCCCCCCCCCCCCCCCGGTTTGAGAAAAATGTGGAAAGGAGGCATCGCACGAGAGTGCGGTCACCGCTTTCGCTATAGAGCCAGTATATTCACAGCGTGCTTTTTTTTTTCTGAACGCGTTCCAATTTGCTTGCGGCCGTCTTCGGGGCCGGCTTGGAGCTTAGTGAGCGGGCTGCAGCTCGTAGGGGGCTGACCGGTTTGCATACACCGGCTCAACAAGGAAACGGCAGAGATCGTGAACAGTTTCATGGGCTGCTGAGGACCCGGTTGGGTGCACTGCGCATCGCAAGGCATAGGGAAGCGACGGTTTCGACAGTTGCGCAGTCAAGGTAGAATACGAAAGCGTGCAAATGTTTGGCCAGGTCGTTGCTTAGTATTCAGAAGCACGCCTTAATCCACTCCGGAAGAGCTTGTTTCATATGCAGCGGCGACTATGCTTAGCTGAGCGGAGCGGACAACGTTTGAAAGTTTTGCAACGCTGCAACAGTAGCTTGGTTGGGGCTAGTTGGCAACTGTTTTTTGAAAACACAGCGCAGAAAAGAGTCACGGACGACACAGATGTAGACGGGACAGGGCAGTGAAAGACCTGAGTGTGGGTGTTGATAAAATGAAACTAAGTGCAGTGACATATCGCCAGGATAGACTTGTGCAGGATAAGCAAACGTGATCGAAAGCTTCACCTCAGTGGAATGTTGAATTTCAAGCTGATCTAGACTTAATATTAGATTTCTCTGAACTGATGGGTGGCTTGCTTGTTTTGTTTCTCTTGGGTTTTACATGCGTGTATTGCGAGTGCTGGAGCTGTATTTAACCTGCTTCTTAATATTTTTTAGTGCAGGCCCGCCTGGCTTCCTCACTTTGGTCTGAACGTCAGCTCTGTACGAATTAAAAGTGAATGAATGAATTCATCAATGAATTAAATGAATTCAATGAATTCATCAGCAAGTCCAGCTTTCTCGGGCAAAAATTTTGAAAATTAGAAAATTGTAAGACACTGTCACGGAAATATTGCACGTAATAGCCCATTATTCGGACCTGTACCAAAATCTTTCTTTTAATATGTTTACAGCGATCGCATCGAACCGTTACGACTGCCATAGAAAACCAATGGGGAACGCCTTTGACGCTAGCAAAGACGTGAAAAAGAAAAAAAACAAGAAACAAGACTGCCATCGTGTAACCTGCGAATATATTGACTGTTATAGCGAAATCTCACATTATATGAAAGAAAGTGCGTTCATAAACGGTTTCCCGCTCAAAAAATGCTTCTGTCCAGAATTGCTGGGTATGCCTCCACTTTCGTGCACAATTTCTGAGAGTGGGAACGTTCTACAATAGCAATTTGCTTTCTGAACAAGTTGCTTTCGGCTGTTTGTTCTAAATACTATCTTGTGTCTTTTTTTCCCCTTCTCATCCACCTCCACTATCGTGCACGTTCATCGCGGTTCCGTGTGGTGCGGCACGGTACACAGCCACGGCATCCGGTCCGTCTTCAACCTGCAGCTGCCCGGCGAGCACGCCCACTGCGGTAATCCGCTAGAGAGCGGAGGATTCTCCTACGACCCGCAGGACTTCATGGACAACGGAGGTATGTGCACACACGCGCACAGAGACACACGCTCGGGCATTACGCGCGTCCCCGAGAGCACGCGTTGTCCGCGTAATGTGCTACGCAAGAGGCTCCGTCCGTCCTCGCAACGAAAACCACAACGCACAACGACTATGTCTTGTTCGGCAGCAGGAGTGGTTTCAGGTCGACCGAGCCTGCGAGTTATGTGGAGATTTCCGTGTGTGCTCAACGGCTCCCCGGAGCGGCGGTGTGTCATTAAGCACGCAGCTGGCGTAGCAGTTATTAAGGCGAAAGCCTTACTAGGCGACGTTGGCGGGGTCGTGTCACCAAAGCGTGTCATCAAAATGTGCCGGCTGCAGTTGTGGGGAACTCTGAAGAGGTAGCGTCAAACGAGTGGTCGTAATCGAAAGAGGATGATGTGAGGATGCTGCGCTAAAGAAATTACGTCGATGGAGTGATTAGTTAATTATTAGAGCCGAAAATATCCCCAAAGTGGGCGGAGATAAGGCACTTGGTGGCGCGAAATTTGAAAAAAAAAATCGGAAGTGTGGGCGGAGCCAATGCGTGGCGCCAAATTTCAAAACCCGAAATGGGTACTGAGTACATAGTTTTGTGTAATTAAATAATTAATGAGTAAATTAAAATAAAATGACACACGTAACGAATTAAGGCTGAATTAACAATGACTAAACGAATTAATCAACGCTTTCGCATTCTTCCATTGCGGGTAGCCGCAGTGATCCCTAATTTTATTTTTTGACCAATATGTCCGTCGGCGATTCTTTGTGTCTGCATCTGTCATATACTCTTCGTTTCCTATGTTCGGTTGTTTGATTTTTTTTTTCTGCTGCCACCCCTTTTTCTAACAGTTTGCACTAAGAATGAGTACACGACTCTACTAACCCTGTTTGAGTGCTCGTTCCTGAAAAGCACCATACAACACTAAAAAAAATGATTTGATTTGTAAGTAAATTAGCGCTGGAGCATGAAAGTTAGGTATCCTATTAGTTGTTTTTTCCTTTCGGCACTGCATAACAACTGCTGGCTGCGTTCTTACTTTGTATATGTATACGTTTTATGAGAGAGAGAGTATATTGTGTACAGACGCTCACAGTAGGTTTTGGAACATAGAAGTTTCGAAAAAAGCTGCATTTGCCCGCTGCCTGGGGGGCGTGACCTGGCATTGAAGGTCGCGTAGTGGGGCTGATGCAACGAAGGGCAAAACACATTCTTCATTTCCTGGCTTCATGCTTATACTGCCAAGCAGTTGACTGTTTTGGTGGCTTCTGTGTTCCGAAGACTCTTGCGGTCACCTGCGCGGAGCCTCGCCTACACGAATGACTAAATTAAGAGCGACACTAAGCTTCAGACAAAGAATGAACGTCACTTACGTTGTTCGAACAGAGAAGCTTCGTTGGAAGTTAATCGGAAGCTTCGCCTTGTGGGCTCGCGGTCACTCGGAATAAGATGGTGATTTGTATGGACACTGATCCTGAGCGATTGTCACGGATGCCGGAAGTAGACACAAAGAACGACGCGGCCGCAGAAGCGCTGACTAACGGAGTCTGAAGCTACATTGGACAAAGAGAAACTGCTTGCGGAGAAAACAAGGCAACCGAATCTTTAGATTTAAATCAGTGACTGCGGCTATAAATATGTTAGAGGCGGTTGTGTCCGGGTTTTCCGCTCTATAGAAACGAAAGCACCTACAAGCAATGCACAGCAGGAAGCTAAACTACCACCAAAGTGTAAAAGCATCCAGCTCAAATCCAGTTATGTGCACCCAAATAAAGAAAGCCTGATAGAACAAAACAAGACGAATTAACAAAGCCCTGATTGCACTGAAGCAAAGAGTACTTGTTGAACGGAAGACACGAGATTGGTAAACTGAGGCCTCCGAACGTCTCAGTGCAAACAATCATGGAGTAAGTTAAAGAGCAGATTAGGCAGGAACAAAAGTCGCGGTGACTGTTTCACTACCAGGCGCCATAAACGCACCATGAGGGATGGTGAAGGAAAAGACAAGACGGTCGAAGGAGCCGGATATGCAGCTCACAGATTTGGTAATTTAAAACGGAAAGTCGAGGCAGCTCCATTGTCTTCGCTGGGGGTGAAAACAGGCGTACAGCCGCTTCTGAGGCCTGCATTCGGTGTTACTTCCCGCAACGTCCGAACGAGGAATTAGTGTCGACCCGACGATCGACAACAAAGGCAGCTGCTTCTGGCCGAGCACTCGATTCATCTGCGCGGGAGGGGGGGGGGGGCGCTTTCGGTCGTGCACGAGTTTCAGGGGAGAGAAGGATGACGAAGTAGGAGGAGGGGTGGGAGACGATCTCTCGTCGAGAGGCGGTCGTTATAAGGCCGAAAGGATCCGCGACCTTAATGGACTCGGTATTATACACGGCCCTCGTGGCCAGGAGAGCACAATACAGCGGTGAGGAACACGTCTTGACATTGCGGGTCGAGCAAAGAAGGGCGAAGATTTTAAAGAGGCTGCGCTACGTGCAGACAGCCACTCCTTTTGGTTTATTTAGAGAACGATAAAACTAATGCTGCGAATTCTCGCCGTCCTTAAAACTGGATCTCCGGTTGAAAGACAGAAAATATTGGAGTACACAGCGGAACAAGCGCAGAATTCTTCCTAACTTGCACCTTTATTCAAAAAGCAGTTTCTATACGTTGATAGCGGTCAGATGAGGAGAGATAGAACACAACAAGTTAAGAATAGACATTTTGTTTCAGAGATTGCCGACTGAAAAAGGTGTATGATGCAATAACCTAATACAGGCTTTGTCATACAATTTGAATATTGTAAGAAATCGGTACGTGTCATTTTGTTATTTTGCAAAAAATAACGCAGGTCTTTTCTCTACGGTTTTCGTTTAATTATGTAAATTGTACCGCGGTTTGTTCTCGTGCAGATACATCTTGCACTAAGCGGACGGGTGCAGATTGTAGACAAAATCTCCGTTTGATTTCATTATGCAGATGAGGATCTTAAAAGAAAATAGAATAAAATGAAAAACTGCTGCCTGACAGTATTCTGTTTCTTTCCTAACTGGAGATGTACTTTTCCTGACAGTCTGTTATGACTGTGATAACTACGTTGATTAGCTGACCAAAATGTAGTATCGTCTAGGTACAAACAGAGCATAGGAACATATTGCCTTCGGAACAGAAATCTTTCATGTCGTTTTGATTCTCGCCAGCCAGATTATAACACCAGTTCCAGAAATACGAGCGAAATATTGATTTTCATCTCTAACTTCGTACCCGCCGCGGTGGCTCAGTGGTTAGGGCGCTCGGCTACTGATCCGGAGTTCCCGAGTTCCCGCGGCGGCTGCGTTTTTATGGAGGCAAAACGCTAAGGCGCCCGTGTGCTGTGCGATGTCAGTGCACGTTAAACATCCCCAGGTGGTCAAAATTATTCCGGAGCGCCCCACTACGGCACCTCTTTCTCCCTTTCTTCTTTCACTCCCTCCTTTATCCCTTCCCTTACGGCGTGTTCAGGTGTCCGCCGATATATGAGACAGATACTGCGCCATTTCCTTCCCCCCAAAACCAATTATTATTACTTGATCGCGTCTTTTGAAGTTTGCACAGAGCTTGTTCTCTTTGTTTGTTCATGCCATATTTGCAAGTTGCAGCCCCTGGCAGCGCTATGACAGAGAAAGGAAAAAAAAACGATTTGTCAAGACAGTGAGCCCCGCCGTGGTGGCTCAGTGGTTAGGGCGCTCGGCTACTGATCCGGAGTTGCCGGGTTCGAACCCGACCGCGGCGGCTGCGTTTTTATGGAGGAAAAACGCTAAGGTGCCTGTGTGCTGTGCGATGTCAGTGCACGTTAAAGATCCCCAGGTGGTCCAAATTATTCCGGAGCCCTCCACTACGGCACCTCTTCTTCCTTTCTTCTTTCACTCCCTCCTTTATCCCTTCCCTTACGGCGCGGTTCAGGTGTCAAATGATATATGAGACAGATACTGCGCCATTTCCTTTCCCCCAAAACCAATTATTAATTATTCAAGACAGTGAGCAATTAGCAACAATCGCTGTTCTGGCATGCTGTGTACATGGCGCACAGTATGAGCTGCAACACACGAGATGTTAGAAGCGCTACTGAAAAAAGTGTCTACAGAGTTGTTGATGCAAAGAAAAAAGTACAGTGAATGTTTGTGTAATTCAAGTGATCTGTTTAAGGGCGCATTATGTTTTTATAAAGTAAAGTCATCTTCACTCCGGACGCGTTGCAAGTCATATTGAGCTCGATATGCTTAAAGGTCAGTTGTGTCGTTGGGTCTTTCATCAAAGACCCAACGATTATAACATTGCTGCAGGTTTGAGCCATTCTGATTTTTACTGTCACGTTGTTCCTGTCCTCAGGTTCCTGTCCGCGGAAGAATGCTGAATAAAGATTTTGATTTGATTTGAGATAAGCCTTCCCGCACGTCTTCAAGCTTTATCGCGCCAAACTAACGCCAACCACATCACCTTTCTTGGCTCTCATTTGTGTGTTTTTCGACTGTGTCTCCTTCCCAAACACGCAAACGCTTGACGGGATGCCTCCAGTATTCTTCTACAATTTTGGCTGGTAAGTAATAAACAAACAAGTTGGGCTAGTTGGCATACGCACTGGTGAACATCTATTTTAGCTTATGGCAGAAAAAAAGAAGATCTCGCGAATAAATCGGCAGCAGAAACAATTATTCAGTGCTGCAACCAAGACGCTGTTTAATGTCAAGTACTGCCGTGCTACCCCTTAATACAGCACAGCTATTTGCCCTGAAACGCTATCTGGTTACCATTATTGTTGCATACTGGCTTATTAAGAGGTGTTGTGTTCCCTTGTTATAATTACTGATTGTATATGGGCTTCTTTTTTTGATGTCGGTGCAGTCCGTGCTGTTTAGGCCTCTGCATTTAATAAAGGCAGAGCCCCCCCCCCCCCCCCTCTCCCTCCCCAAAGGCTTCCAACTATTTAGCACAATATAGCCACACAGGCAAGTTGCTCATATATTGTAAACCACCAGCAGTGGCGTAGCCAGAAATTTTGTTCGGGGGGGGGGGGGGGGGGGGTTATGTTGCAGGGTGGCCTCCTCATAGAATTTGTGGAGGAATCAAACGCAAGAATAATAACTGCATTGCCATTGACAATGCAATTGTGTATTAGATATCTCTACGCACTGTCTAGACAAGTGAAATATGTATTCTTTAAATAAAAGAATGTATTCGTATGCCTTAAAAATCGTGGCAGACATAACTGATACCAATGGTTCCATGTTTTTGCGTATTTATTTAGGAAAGAAAATATCGGTCCGAAACCAGCAAAGCAGTGCATGCCGCTGATATGAAAAACGTAAAGGGCATGAAATTAGCAAGTAGAGGACAAATATTTTAATGAGTGTTTGTCGTTCAAGAACCTTTGCATTTTGGTACATGTAGAACTCGCAGGGAAAAATCTCAATGACGCGGTCCTTCGTTCCAGTGTACCGCGCAGCAACAGCTTTCACCGGTCATGTATTGCGAGTAATTGTACCGAAATTTTATTCGCAACAGACAGCACATGTATAAGCGAGGAGTTCTGCAAAATATACATGAGAAGTGCGAAGATAAAATGGAGTATTAGAAATGCGAAGATACAACTTGATAAAGGACAAGAAAGTGTCTCTGGAAACAAAGTCACTGTATGTATGCACAAAACCCCGCAACAAGATATTTATATACACGTATGTCTCCATTAAATCTACGTATCTAAGCAATAGTCGCTGTATACAATGCGCCAAACAGGGCAAATAAACATCTTGCGCAATCGCAGATAGTAAGATTTACACACGGAAAGACAGACGATCCAGGCAAGAACAAAACTATGATAGCAGAAGCCGCGATAAGTACTTGGGCCATGCTGCGGTCGCGACAGCACCATATGGTTAGAATAATATAGGAACAATGCAGAAATGAATACGAAAGTATGTATTTTTTAACTGCCTGCACGGAGACAATTATTCTGCACCCATAATTACAGAAGGGTATTCCTTTGATTCAGAGAAAAAGTAAAAGCAGGTAGATAAAAGGAAAGAAAAGGACAAGCGAAAGCCACGAATGATGCCGCAAGTTGAAATAACCAACATCCGGGAGTGTTTGTTGGGAAACGCCGCGTGGGCAGGGCTTTCAATGAGCAAGGTCAATATAAATCTGTTATTGATGTCCTCAAAATTTTCGTATTCGATTGGTAATTTTGATCGTGATGCTAACTGTTACAATTAACGGCACAAATTTCTGCGGTATGAACAGTGATATATTTTCGTAATTTCCCGCTTATGTCCATAATTGCCCGTTCGCGCCTGAATGTCTTTTCTAATCTGAAAAAGGCATTGTAGGTGACAAAATCCAGAATGACTTCCGGCGCCGGTGGTTGTTTGGCCAGCGGTGCGTGACAGTTCGAAAAAATTTCGGGGGGGGGGGGGTGCTGAAGCCCCATAAGCCACCCCTGGCTGCGCCCCTGACCACCAGCGCAAAAGACGGAAACGAAGTGACGAAACACGAGCTAGCGCTTGTCTTGTGTTCCTTCATTTCGTCTTCGTCGCATGCGGTGCAGGTTTGCAACCTATTTTCAGGATGTTGATGCCCCTTGCGATGCCACATTAGCAAGCTCAGGGCGCTTGAGCGCGACATGCTGATAATAAATGTCGACGCCATTGGTTGGAGGATCTCTTTCGAGGGGACGCTTCGTTCTTGAACTGTAACCGTTTGTGGCCTGTATTGTAGTTTTTTGTTGTAAATTCCTTAACAGGAACCCACAGGAACGTTCTGTCACTTCAGTCACAGCGTATGCAGATATGTGCTAAGCTTGTTTTGTGTCGGCTTCGGTTACTGCGAGGGTATAATGCGCCGAAAATAGATGTAGCTTGTATTTTGAACACTTTCGGATAAACCACGTAAAACTGTTTTGAGACAGGCTCTCGAAATGAACGCAGAAAACGTTTTAAGCCGGACGCTTCGGCGTTTTCCTGAAGCGCCTGTGAGGCTCCGAAACGTATGTGTATTCATTCGCTTGCTTTGCACGCATTAGCGTTTTCAAAATTGGTAAATTAAACAGAATTTTTTTACGCAATGACTTCTGCTTACACAGATGACATAAAACACGATTTCCATCCTGAAAACACTGCAGAGTCACAACGGGGAAATAAAACCGGCAGAAATTCTGCGATGCATCACCGGTGAGGGTAGAAGTTTTTTTGTTGGCAAAAGTCTAATTTTATAAGTTTTCCTCCAACAGCTTTATAATTCGTGATTGAAGGGGCTGCACTAAACTGTGCTTGACCTTCCCCCATTGTAAGCAGTGGTTCGAAGATACTCGAGGAATACTGTTCTAAGCAGTGCATTCAAAGACTGCATTAATGCAAGCACGCATGCGCACAAATAAATCCGGCAGAAATTCCGTGATTCATCATCAGGAGGTGTTGAAGTTTTTTCGGTGGCAAAAGTCTAATTTTATAAGTTTTCCTCCATCAGCTTTATAATTCGTGATTGAAGGGGCTGCACTAAACTGTGCTGGACCTTCCCCCATTGTAAGCAGTGGTTCGAAGATACTCGAGGAATACTGTTCTAAGCAGTGCATTCAAAGACTGCATTAATGCAAGCACGCATGCGCACAAATAAATCCGGCAGAAATTCCGTGATTCATCATCAGGAAGTGTTGAAGTTTTTTCGGTGGCAAAAGTCTAATTTTATAAGTTTTCCTCCATCAGCTTTATAATTCGTGATTGAAGGGGCTGCACTAAACTGTGCTGGACCTTCCCCCATTGTAAGCAGTGGTTCGAAGATACTCGAGGAATACTGTTCTAAGCACTGCATTCAAAGACTGCATTAATGCAAGCACGCATGCGCACAAATAAATCCGGCAGAAATTCCGTGATTCATCATCAGGAAGTGTTGAAGTTTTTTCGGTGGCAAAAGTCTAATTTTATAAGTTTTCCTCCATCAGCTTTATAATTCGTGATTGAAGGGGCTGCACTAAACTGTGCTGGACCTTCCCCCATTGTAAGCAGTGGTTCGAAGATACTCGAGGAATACTGTTCTAAGCAGTGCATTCAAAGACTGCATTAATGCAAGCACGCATGCGCACAAATAAATCCGGCAGAAATTCCGTGATTCATCATCAGGAAGTGTTGAAGTTTTTTCGGTGGCAAAAGTCTAATTTTATAAGTTTTCCTCCATCAGCTTTATAATTCGTGATTGAAGGGGCTGCACTAAACTGTGCTGGACCTTCCCCCATTGTAAGCAGTGGTTCGAAGATACTCGAGGAATACTGTTCTAAGCAGTGCATTCAAAGACTGCATTAATGCAAGCACGCATGCGCACAAATAAATCCGGCAGAAATTCCGTGATTCATCATCAGGAGGTGTTGAAGTTTTTTCGGTGGCAAAAGTCTAATTTTATAAGTTTTCCTCCATCAGCTTTATAATTCGTGATTGAAGGGGCTGCACTAAACTGTGCTGGACCTTCCCCCATTGTAAGCAGTGGTTCGAAGATACTCGAGGAATACTGTTCTAAGCAGTGCATTCTAAGACTGCATTAATGCAAGCACGCATGCGCACAAATAAATCCGGCAGAAATTCCGTGATTCATCATCAGGAGGTGTTGAAGTTTTTTCGGTGGCAAAAGTCTAATTTTATAAGTTTTCCTCCATCAGCTTTATAATTCGTGATTGAAGGGGCTGCACTAAACTGTGCTGGACCTTCCCCCATTGTAAGCAGTGGTTCGAAGATACTCGAGGAATACTGTTCTAAGCAGTGCATTCAAAGACTGCATTAATGCAAGCACGCATGCGCACAAATAAATCCGGCAGAAATTCCGTGATTCATCATCAGGAGGTGTTGAAGTTTTTTCGGTGGCAAAAGTCTAATTTTATAAGTTTTCCTCCATCAGCTTTATAATTCGTGATTGAAGGGGCTGCACTAAACTGTGCTGGACCTTCCCCCATTGTAAGCAGTGGTTCGAAGATACTCGAGGAATACTGTTCTAAGCAGTGCATTCAAAGACTGCATTAATGCAAGCACGCATGCGCACAAATAAATCCGGCAGAAATTCCGTGATTCATCATCAGGAGGTGTTGAAGTTTTTTCGGTGGCAAAAGTCTAATTTTATAAGTTTTCCTCCATCAGCTTTATAATTCGTGATTGAAGGGGCTGCACTAAACTGTGCTGGACCCTTCCCCCATTGTAAGCAGTGGTTCGAAGATACTCGAGGAATACTGTTCTAAGCAGTGCATTCAAAGACTGCATTAATGCAAGCACGCATGCGCACAAATAAATCCGGCAGAAATTTCGTGATTCATCATCAGGAGGTGTTGAAGTTTTTTCGGTGGCAAAAGTCTAATTTTATAAGTTTTCCTCCATCAGCTTTATAATTCGTGATTGAAGGGGCTGCACTAAACTGTGCTGGACCTTCCCCCATTGTAAGCAGTGGTTTCGAAGATACTCGAGGAATACTGTTCTAAGCAGTGCATTCAAAGACTGCATTAATGCAAGCACGCATGCCCACAAATAAATCCGGCAGAAATTCCGTGATTCATCATCAGGAAGTGTTGAAGTTTTTTTCGGTGGCAAAAGTCTAATTTTATAAGTTTTCCTCCATCAGCTTTATAATTCGTGATTGAAGGGGCTGCACTAAACTGTGCTGGACCTTCCCCCATTGTAAGCAGTGGTTCGAAGATACTCGAGGAATACTGTTCTAAGCAGTGCATTCAAAGACTGCATTAATGCAAGCACGCATGCGCACAAATAAATCCGGCAGAAATTCCGTGATTCATCATCAGGGAAGTGTTGAAGTTTTTTCGGTGGCAAAAGTCTAATTTTATAAGTTTTCCTCCATCAGCTTTATAATTCGTGATTGAAGGGGCTGCACTAAACTGTGCTGGACCTTCCCCCATTGTAAGCAATGGTTCGAAGATACTCGAGGAATACTGTTCTAAGCAGTGCATTCAAAGACTGCATTAATGCAAGCACGCCATGCGCACAAATAAATCCGGCAGAAATTCCGTGATTCATCATCAGGAGGTGTTGAAGTTTTTTCGGTGGCAAAAGTCTAATTTTATAAGTTTTCCTCCATCAGCTTTATAATTCGTGATTGAAGGGGCTGCACTAAACTGTGCTGGACCTTCCCCCATTGTAAGCAGTGGTTCGAAGATACTCGAGGAATACTGTTCTAAGCAGTGCATTCAAAGACTGCATTAATGCAAGCACGCATGCGCACAAATAAATCCGGCAGAAATTCCGTGATTCATCATCAGGAAGTGGTTGAAGTTTTTTCGGTGGCAAAAGTCTAATTTTATAAGTTTTCCTCCATCAGCTTTATAATTCGTGATTGAAGGGGCTGCACTAAACTGTGCTGGACCTTCCCCCATTGTAGCAGCAGTGGTTCGAAGATACTCGAGGAATACTGTTCTAAGCAGTGCATTCAAAGACTGCATTAATGCAAGCACGCATGCGCACAAATAAATCCGGCAGAAATTCCGTGATTCATCATCAGGAAGTGTTGAAGTTTTTTCGGTGGCAAAAGTCTAATTTTATAAGTTTTCCTCCTACGGGATCGTAATACGCACTCCAAAGATAATAAAGGAAGAGTGTTCTAAGCAGTGCGTTCATAAAGTGCATTCATCCATGCGCGCATGCGCACACGCTCGCTGCAGGCGCGACTACGGCACCCCCAGCAGCTTGGCGCTGCTGGACATGGTGAAGGTGATGTCGTTCGCCCTGGGCGAGGGCAAGGTGGCCGTGCACTGCCACGCGGGCCTGGGCCGCACGGGCGTGCTGGTGGCCAGCTACCTGGTGTTCGCGCTCCGCTGCCGGCCAAACGACGCGGTGCGATTCGTGCGACTCAAGCGACGCGGATCGGTGCAGACGCAGAGCCAGATCGACTGCGTCCAGAAGTTCGCCCAGTTCGTGCTACCGCTGCTGGTCGTCTACCCCATCGTGTGAGTGGGTCAGGAAGCCCCCCGCTGAACACTAGCACCGCACAAGGTGACCAGGAAGTCTCAGGGATTACAGGCAACCAGGGAACGGGTGACAGAAATCGCTGTTACATACAGGTGCGGGCAACATTAAAGGGAACAGTGAGAACAAATACAAGTTGGCCTGTAGAGATTAATCGCCGCTTTATACCGACAAAGAGGCCACTTGCACGACAAATGGAGCTTGTGCAAGCTATAAGACGACCAAAAATAAAATGCGGGTACAGCCGCCAGAGGTAATTTTCAGAAGCCATCTGCGATGATGTCAAAGGGCTTTTTTTCATTTGCGGATTTCTGAGATTAGACCACACCGGCATCCACTTACAGCTTGAAGACGTAGAGTCCTATACACTGTTGACGTCATAATCAACATCACGAATTCGAATCATCAAAAAAATCCGCCTCTCGCTGCAGAAATAATGTCAGCAGAACCACAAAAGCCGAACACTCAAATTTTGCAATGATGAAAAATTATTTGGAGCCCTCAAGATTCTTTTAGAGGGAAAATTTAGTTTGTGCTCACAAGAAAGATTTACTGAAGCACCTGCGTCAAACTTAAATGGGCTAATCCCTTCGCCGCACGTATGCTACTGAGAGAAAAAAATAACGTGTGCTTCTCACTCATATTGGCGGAGTAACCATTTAGTGCATGCTAATGACGAGTTCCAAGACTTTCTATAGACTTTATATTGACTGCATTGCGTTTCTATATATATTTCATTTTGTCTATTCATTAACTAAAGACTGCCTACAGAAAAAAAATACCTGCCAAAAGTGTATGTCCATAAATCTAATAACAAATAGACTTTTTCTAGGATTTTGTGTCTACAGACTAGTCTATCAGGATTTGGCTATGGAAAGCCTGTGGAATTTATAGACAAAAGCCAACGGACAGTCTGTGGACTGTCCAAATAATTTTTATTAAAGGAACCACCTCACTGGGGGTGTCTTAATAGAAACAGGTCTCGTTGCTGTTCCACCATGTCCATTAAGTGTCGTCCATGCTATTTTCTAAACTGACTGACGCAGTTCTTCCTTTTCTGCGCAGATACACAAGTAGAAAGCCATGTAAAGCTGACAAGTACAGGTAGGTTAATGTTCGAAGTGCGTCTTATGCTATTTCCTCTCGTAGAAAACGCAGGACGTCTCCATCATTGCAGAGAAGAGAAAGCGAATTCTCTTCCTGTCGACCTGTGTCAACTGCCCGGAATGACGTCAATGATCTCAATTAGAAAAAAATTGCAGGAATGGCATAACAATAGACCTCTCCCGGCCTACGTCATCAGAGCACGTGTTTCTGGTCTGACGGGCCGAACATACCGCGTACCGAGCAGTTTATAATGTGGAGAAGAAAGGTGGCTGTGGAGCGTTCGCCACAAGCAGAACTGGTTCAGAAACGAAAGTGAACGGTTTTTCCCATCATGCAACGCCCCTTTGACGTCACGTTGCTTGCACCGGGAAGAGGACTATTAGCGATCAATTTAATTGATCAAAGCAATTGTATAAGCTGAATAGCCCCCTCGATGAATAAGTGCAAAATGGTTATTTTGAACATATATCTCATCGAGTGATCCGTCGTGGCGTGCTACAATGTACTAAGTGCTTTTTACCGTCCCTTTGCAGACCGGCCAAGGCTACCGACTTCACTCTTATACAGTACATAACAAAACAGCGAAAAGTCATGCATGGTACTGAGGCCAGGCATCTCAGGTACATTCCAAAGGTAAGCAGCCTTCGCACGTCAATTTTTGTTCCAGATGAGGATTTTAATGCTCTCGGATAAATAATTATCAGTGAAAAAGGCAAGCGCTGCGCCTATCGTGGAATTTCTGTAGATACAGTAGCCGCGTTTACATGAATGCGACAGGAGCGCATCGTATCAACTTTCTGGCGTATCGCGCTCATGTGAACGGAAAAAATGCTACAGGAGAGCGCATCTCGCTATTTCGTCAGGCAGGGGCAGATCGACAAGGGCAAGCCGACTTACCGGGTGACTGGAAACAGGCTTGGAAGTGCCCCTCCATCTCCCTGCGGTGGCTAAACAATACCCCCTCAATCGGGCTGGCCCCCTCCGCCGCGTGCACTGGGTGATGGGGGACATTGTGCCGCCTGACTTGATGCGGTGCATGTAAACAGCGGCATGTCGGCTTCGCGAGATACACTGGGAAATACGATGCGCTACTGTAGTATTCATGTAAACGCGGCTTGAGATCGCTTTGTTCTTTAAACCAAGTATATCTGACGAATCTCGAATTGTGCATGTGTTTGCTAGCCTATATCACCGCATTTTTACATTCCGCAGATCCTGTACGCCCTGTGCGAGAGGCTGCTCAGGTTGAGCCAGTCCAAGGGTACACTGGGTACCAGCAGCATTAAGAGCTCATCGAGCAGCAGCATCAGCAGTCGGAGCAGGTGCAGACGAATTTTCACCGCTTGCGACCAGATCAGGAAATCTTCATGCATTTCAGGAGCGATTCTTGAATCGATTTAAACAACTGCCAAAAACACTCCTTGACGCCAGGTTGTGAACAGTGCATGGTCGTATGTGTATGTTCTTCAATTGACTTAGGCAAGCACAGGAGTAGAGAGCGTCAATATTTCAGGCGTATAAGCAGGCTGGAATAAAAATGTGAGAATGGAGCAACAACGCAACACAACACAGCACAACACAACACAACGCAACACAACGCAACACAACACAGTGTTTTGTGATTTTTACGTTTAGCTATGGTGAACAACTAGCGTAACGTACGTTTGTACGCAAATGGCCTCGAGAACTTCCCATTTACCAAGTGATCGCAAATAGACGTTACTCGACACCATCAAAGGGTCACGAATTGTTGCATTTGTTTTGGATCCCAGTCGCTTGTACATAACAGAACTACGCGATTCGTTACAGTAGAGCACGTGTGCTAATTTGAACTCTCAGTGTTAGCCAGGACGATTCCAGCCTGTAGCTAACATAGTGCGCTCTGCGTAGATCGTGTTTTTTTGCGCTCGAGAGGCTAAAACGTTCTAATCGGTTTTTATTCGTTACTTAAGATAATCAAAATTAGTGGATGGGAGTACTAGAGGCATGTGGCCGACTAAATTGGGGTGTCGTTGCGCTCCGCTCTCTTCATGTGGGCCAGGGAAGCCCTGTTAGTTTATTTAGGAACGCAAAGCTTGCCCCTCCCCTTAAACATGACATATAAACTACTGACTGAAGTCAATTCATTAACGCACTTATCTAAAATCACTAGTTTGAAATTTAAGACGAATACAAACCACCACACTATTCTCCTGCAAAACAGGCACTTTCGACTCTAACTGAATTCATTCTGCATCGAGGTCTTCGAGCAGGATTGAAGCGTCCGGTTTGCACGGGCGTTTTGAATGCTCATTGAGAAGCTGCCCTCATGAGCGTAGGCTGGTGCCTAATGTTGCGCTGACATTCGTATCGTGCTGATGTCCAGCAACACTGCACAGACAAGGCCAGTGGCCTCGGTGGGAAGACGCCGGGTGACGGTTGCGATTCATCAAACTTCCTTTCCTACGCCGACGTACTTTTGTCCATTGTGCGGGAAGACTCAGTGGAAGCGGTTGCTGGGTCAACCAGCCAACATGGAGGCACTATTTTTGTTTGCACCAATGGTAGAGCCCGATGTCGAGATTATTTAAAGATGTGCCTTTGTAAAGCGGGCATGCTGCACTAAAAATGGTCTTGTCATGCGTTTTAATCAATTTATGCGTTAACATTCGTGCTTTTACATTACTCTTTTTGTTTTCATAGATCAGTGAGGGTGAGAGCGTCAACGCCCGCTTTCGACCATGCTTGAAACCTCAAGAGTGCTTTGGGAATAGTGGTCCAGCCAAGCAGGATCGGACTCGATTGCGATTGAAAGTGGCCGCGTGAAAACCTCTGATGCGCATCGAATTCGATGAGCATTGACTCAGTGATGATCGAAAGTGCCCGCGTGACAGGGGCGTTAGACGAAGAACATGTACGAGGCTCACACAGCAGCGTTAACTTTTCTAATGCGTGGAGCATTACTGGGCCCATGACGGCTAAACTCGAACGTCGAGTGAGGCCACGTCGAGGGTGGAGAGAAGGAAAACGAGTGAAGAAAAGAAAAGGCGCCGCTTGAGAGGAAGAGGGGTGACGAGTGAAGAAAGCCGAGTGTGGCGGCGGGAGTTAGTGCCGCATGTGCCTTCGGCGTGTCTAGGCGTGTGTGTGGCGGACGTGATGGATCCTGCCCAAAGAGTGTGGCTGTTCGTGTGAGGTATATAAAGAGTCTCTCAATAAATTAACCTTGCGTGTGTCATGAAATCGCGTTACTCACGCAATTCCGTCGGATCGAACCATCGATTGCCTTCCTCCATTTTTTTGCCCTTGGCATGTGCACGCGGTGACTATAGTCAAACCCAGTAGGCCGGGTTTCTAAACCCAAGGGTTGTGGCCCATAAAAAGCTCGTTGCACAATAAAATGTGATCATCATCACCCAGCTAAGTCCTCTGGAGGCCAGAGATCTTTATTAATCAACGGTTAACCTTGTCCTGCGCCAAATCTTCGCGCAAACTTCCAGACCTCATTTCACACTGCGAATCTACGCCCCCCCCCCCCCTCCCCCCGCTGTACTCA